>JANHAO010001491.1:0-32621 GCA_026873985.1 Saraca asoca
TTCTTTAGGATTGAATTAGTTAGCATTGATCTTAAAGGGCTTAAATTAATTTAAACCACGAAAGTAAGTTCAATTAGGTTGATTTGAGTACTATTATTAGACCTTGAAAGAAGCTAGTAATTAACCTAGACTAAACCATCCTCAATTATCTAAGTGCTCACAATAGGGAGAATTTACACTATTTGTTGAAGACCATAAATGTGGTGAACCCTAATCCTAGGCTTTTATAATTGAACTTCATTTGTTAATTAAGCACCACTCTTTTATCAGTCTATTTTAATATCTTTAATATCCTTCATTGATTTAGACAACTTGAATTGCAAAAACTCTAGTAGTTGATAGTGAGATCCCTGTGAGATTCGACCCGTACTTACCAGTGTTTACTACAACTACACTGTGCACTTGCAGAAAACACAAAACATCATGTTTGATCTAAACCAAAATTGATTGGAAAATTAGGTTTCCACCTTAAGTTCTTATTCAATAACCTTGGATCTTTTTTAGTGGATCTTCTTGTCTATAAAAGTAGTCTAACTTAAAATAATTGTAGTGCTTCTTTCAAATAATGTAAAATTATAGGATTCAAAGTAAATTGGAAAAGGCAAACATCTTCATCCAAAGAAATGTTCAATACACACTTTTTTCTATATAATGTCCTCATTTATTCATTTATCATCATTGGATTTCTTGCATGAAAAGAAATTACAGGTCCCGTTGAAAAATTCAATGATGATGGATAGATAAGTGAGGGTCTTGTGAAGAAAGAAAATAAAGTAAAACCACGTTCCCCTGCAACTTGCCCTACTCTTCGCCTCTAGCTTGCCTTATTTCAGGGCTAACTTGCTATTGCCAACCACTTAACAAAATAAGCCTTCCTACTGCCTAGCCCTATAGCTTGCCATAGCTCACCATTAACAAGCCAATTTATTTAAGTTTATTTGTATTTTAATTATATAATTTTAGTATAAATAGGATTTAATTCTTATTGTAAGGCATTCAATTTTGGTTCAATATATATGAAGTTTGAGAGAGTTTTTTCTCCACATGTAGTTCTATATCTTAGGTCTAACCAATCTAAGTAATGTTTAATCTAAAAAACCACCATAGTGGGATTTTAAACCTTGCCAAAATTGTTGTCCTTTCTTATCAATTATTTTCCTAAGTCATTTGGCATCAGAGCACCATGATCCTCACCTCTCTGCCATTTTGAAAACTATATAGAACTTTAAAATTCTACACTACAACCATTAACTAGAAACAATGTCTACCACTATCAAAACATCCACTTCTAGTACCTAAACGAACAAAACAACCACATCATTGGGTTTAAGAAACCCAAAATAACTAGACTAGAAAATTTCATGGCAACTAGAGACAGGAGCTTCCACACGTTGCACGTGTAGACAGCCCTATAGTTGAAGTGCCTGCCACTCGTGCACATCCACTTTGCACGCCTAAAGGTTGAAAATGATGCCACATCAACACCACCTCCACAGGTTATGCCACATTAACAATCCAATTTAGTCAAAAGCTGCCATATGTCACTTGCTTGTCACATCATTATCCACATAAGTAAAGACAACCAACCAAAAGCCACCATGTTATTACCATGTCAACACCTCTGACTAACCAAAAGCCATCACATATTATCCACAACCATGCCATCTCCCACTTCCACCAGGTCAACCTTTTCTTTTAATTAGATATTAATCCCTCCCCTTCTCAAAATTTCAAGACCTTATGATTATCCCCTTACTAATAGTGGTCAGGCTCATCTTAAGGATAGGTTTTCTCTAACCATGAGAAAATGAAGTAGAATCAAGTGCTTCTACAACTTATGATGCTCCTTACCTTTAACTTACCATGTTTCAAGGCTAACTTGTTATTACCAACCACCTAGTAGAATAAACCTCCCTACTGCCTAAGCTATAACCCACCATAGCTCACCATCAACAAGCCAACTTGCTTCAATTTATTTGTATTTAATTCTATAATTTTAGTATAAATAAGTTTTTAATTCTTATTGTAAGGCATTCAATTTCAGTTCAATATATTTGAAGTTTGAAAGAGTTTCTTCTCCATCCATAGTGTTGGTTTTTAGGTCCAGCCAACCTAAGTGGTGTTCAGGTTAGAAAACCATTGTAGTAGGGTTTTGAACCTTGCCAAAATTGATATCTTTTCTTATCAATTATGCTCCTAAGCCAGAATATGTGTACTAAGCATTAACCTTTCATCAAGTAGTCCACTTTATCATTAAGTACATATCCCAATAATAATATGGATATGATAGTGAATCCTTTTAACATCTCATTCAATTCACTATTACTAAACTATCTAGTTATAGGAGAAAAATACATAGACATCTCCTATAGTATTCAAAAATAAGTACAAGAACTCAATTTCAAATTTTTTAAAGAGAAAAATACACTAACCTCCCCTATAGTATTTAAAAATTATACGAATCTTCCTTCTAATTTTAAAACCTACATAGACCTCCCATAAAATTCAAAATTTGCTACACTTAAATCCCATTTAGTAGTTTCCATTAGGTTAATGTTAATCTACACATTGGAGGCTAAATTTGACTAACGTTAATGCCTACACTTAAATCTTATTTAGTAAATTTTATTTGTTTCAAAATAAAATGCTTGATTTTTGGGATTGCATTAAGCTTCCACACTTGAAACCATAAGGATGGAAGATGAAAAGCCAAACCAACAAAAGCCAATCTAGATGTTAAGCTCTGAGCATTTATAAGCATAAAATACCTCAATTTTATAGTATAGGTCCCATTGTGGGTCATCTTCCAAATAAGTATGTCCTTATATAGTGTCAAGGTATTATATATTAAGGATTACTTGTTTTTCCAATAGTAACAACCATTGGTCAATCAGGAACAGATCCCTACAACTTAATAGGATTGTTATAAGGTGGAGGGGAGTCATTAAAGAGAAGCCATGAAGATCTGGAATCCATATATTTTCCCATATTTTGATAAATAAGTCATTCCCAATCTGCTAAAAATAATGTTGTTTAGTGGCAACAGCTCCATCAAGTAAACTAATCCATCCTTATTAGGATTTACACCCTTTTTTCTAACATTCATAATAAAAGATTAGGGAAAATATCTACCTTTAAGGATCTTCACCTACAATGCATTTAGATCATGCAAAATTCTCCATCTTTGCTTTGCCATAAGGGCCTTTTTGAAAAGCTCCAAATTTCTGAAGTCCAATCCTCCATTTTTTTACTAGTATTTAACACATTCTATGATTTCTAGTAAATTTTCCTTTCCTAATCATTCTAAATCCACCAAAAATTGGAGATTTTAGATTCAATCTAGTTGTATAGGGACTTTGGGAACCTGAACTTGTCATTGGAAAGGTGGGAATAGCCACAGCCACAAACTTGATTAGAACCTCTTTGCTAGCTAAAAAGAGAAATTTTTGTTTCCAATCATTTTCAACCTAACTTGATCTTTGACCTAAGTCAAGGCTTGTTTTGATCTTTCCCAAATTGATGGAAGATCTACATATTTTCTCATTCTTTTATGGTATATTATTAAAATAACCATGTATTTAGAAGTGTACTTGCAATGACAATGCTTCTTATAATATGAAATGTGTACATTTTCTTACAAGAGATTCTTTATCTTTTATTAAAAGTTTATATAAAAGAAAATAATGAATGCGAACTAGGAAAATATATGTTTCATATCAAAATTCTCCTTATTTATGATTGACTTGTCTATTTTAATTTTATTTTTTATTAATTTTCTAGACTGTATGATGAATTATTATAGTAATCATTCAATTCTATATCATAAAAACTATAAATATATTATGTTATATATTTAAATATGATTGTTTTG
This sequence comes from Saraca asoca, assembly GCA_026873985.1. Taxonomy (NCBI): domain Eukaryota; kingdom Viridiplantae; phylum Streptophyta; class Magnoliopsida; order Fabales; family Fabaceae; genus Saraca; species Saraca asoca. The sequence goes on from JANHAO010001491.1 coordinate 3,872, forward strand.
ATATTATTATAACATCTTCTTTGAAAATGTGTGTACAACATAGACATTTCACTAATGGTCCTAATAACAGTTGAAATTGCACTAATTTTTTATTTGGAACGTAACATCAATGTTTGTTTTAGAACTTTGGAAGAGAATTTCTTGTATGCTCTACTTATAATATGTGTCTTCATTCCATTTAATAAATGAAAGTGTCAATTTTTTATTATTTCCATTATCTTGATATATGCGGGCCTTACAAAATTAACAAATGAATAATAAAATTGAAAATTGACTTTCTCTATTCATTGAATGAAAATAAAAATATGCATTATAATTAAAACATCTAAAAATTTTCCTATTCAGTTTGCATTTAGGGTTTTTTTTCCTTTCTTTTTGAAAGGAAAATTTTTTAAATGTTCAAACTATAATGCATATCCTTAATCTCACCCATTAAATGAATGTCAATTATCAACTTTATTATCTCTTTGTCAATTTTGTGATTTTTTAGTTTTCAAGTCACTAGGAATCATAAAAAAATATTTGACGTTTATTTAATTATTGGATGGAGTAAAGACACACACTATATTAACAAAATTAATAATTTTGTTTGTAAAGCACTGGCAAAATGACTTCTGAATTATAAAAATGGTTATAATAATCCTTGAATAATATTTTATTTATGTAATTTCATCCCTTCATGTACAATTTCATCTCTTTTTTGGAATACACAATAGGCCTAAAATAAACTAATGCCTAACAAAATGAAGGAATGAGACTTTTATAACATCCTACATCAATAAAAAATCACACTCATTAAAGGGATATAAATATATGAACACCAACATTTAAATTCCAAGCATAAAAAGCTAGCCAGTAATATAATTGCTTTCCCAATAAGCATGATCAAATTAACTTTCCATGAGCGAGACAAAAGAGAATGACCATGATGAATCAAAAGTACATGGGGATGATCATCAAAGCACTTATTCAACAATAAGCCTACAACTACCTTGGAATCCCCTTCAACTCAAATCTTATTGATATTAGAATCCCAAGCTAATTGCAATCCTATTACAAAACCACAAAAATCTACTATCAGGGATGACCCACTTCCAATATTATTACAAAAATCAATTACCCATGTACCATAACAATCTCAAATGACACCACCACAAGATGCCTACTCATCACCATTACTACTTGAACCATCAACATTTAACTTACAACATCTCACTGCAGTGAACTCCCTCTGAATAAAAATTTCTTGTTTCATCATGCAAGGAACATTCCTATTAATCAACTAATCTGAAGCACAACAATAATCATTCACTTATTTGGTAATTGCAAAGACTAAATCCCCTCTGTTTTTGTCACCTTATAAAAACTTATTTGTTCCTCTGATTCCAATTGAACTAACAAGTGATTCCAAATATAAGTGCCCATGGCTGAGAATTAGTTTTTCCTAATTCACAAGACAAATTTCATTTCAATCAATCATCAAAAGGTGACTAAAAAAATTTTCTCTGATAAGTGAAGCTTACCAAACGAACTCCAACAATTGAACTAAGGAGTAGTTTCGAAAGGCATAAAGGTAGCCTTCCTTACTATCTTGATATTGAACACACACATCGCTAACATTAAGGTGGCATTGAACTCTTCATGCATTCATAAAGAGATTTTGGCCTTAAAAAAGCCAAAAAATAATTTAATTCTCTTAGGTCCATTGCACTTCCATGCTTGATTCAAACGGGAAGAAGATCTATTATTTAAAATAGAATTATGAATAGAGTGATAAGCTGATCTTATAGTAAATCTGTTATTTGCTGAAAAAGTCCAAATTGGATGGTCATGTCTTTCATTTGAAGTCAGAGGATGAATGATAGTTATATGAAGGCAAGCTTGAATTGGAATTAGACTTTCAAATAAATTCCACTTCCATACTCTCGAATTTTGCACAAAATTTCTTATTGTTAGATCTTTCATTTCATTAAGAATGTTTGCCACAACAAAAGATATTAAAGGTTCAAAGTCAGGAACCCATTTTTCTAACCAAAATAGAGTTTTTCTACTATCCCCAATGATAATTCTAGTGCCTTCCAAGACATGCTTCTAAACATGATTAATTCCTTCCCATAAACTTAAGGAATTTAATTTGTTAGATACCTTAAGTATAAGATCATCATCCAGATTATATTTATTGCAAATAATCCAGGCCATAAAACTTCTTTATTAGACAATAAATCATGTCCAATTTTCATGAGAAAGACTTTATTCATATCCATAAAATTCCAAAGGCCCAAGTGTCCTTAAGATTTAGGAGAGTAAACTAATAACCATGAAATTAAATGAGGCCACCGATATCCATTATTAAAACCACATAAGAAATTTCTAGTGTATTTCTCCACTTCATCACAAAGACTAATAGGAATATGAGAAGTTTGCATGGAATACATAGGTAAAGTAGAAATGATAGATTGAGATAATGTAACTGTACTAGCTAATAATAAAAAAGCTCCTTTCTAAGAATTAAATCTTTGTTTAACCCTATCCAAAACATAAAAGCTAAGTATTTTTAGAAACCCTTTCATGATGAAGAAGGACTCTAAGATACTTCCTTAAATCTAAGGTATGCCCTAAACCCAGTTTAGTACTGATTTCTCTGGAATTGTTATAATCAACATTTTAAGAAAAAAAAACTTTCATTTTATCTTTATTAATTTTCCATCCCTAGGCCAAATAAAAAATATCCAAACACTCATTTACATCTTAGGCTAACTCCAAAGAGGCTTCACTAAAAAGAATAAGATCATCCACAAAAAGTAAACAAGTTATTACAGGCTCATTCTTTTTCAAAGAGATCAATTTCCATTTCTTTGTTAATGTAGCTACCTAAATAGAATGTGCCAATCTCTTGATACATAAAACAAATAAATACAAAGATAAGAGGTCACCTTGTCGGACACCTTTAGAAATTTCAAAGCTCTAAGATGGACTGCAATTCTATAGAACCTGCATGCTACAGGAGTTAACACAGCATAATATTAGATTGATCAAATTTTCTGGAATACCGATTTCCATCAAAGTTTCATGTAGAAAAGTCCAATTCAATTTATCATATGCTTTTTCAAGGCCCACTTTTAATGTCATTCAACCTTTTTTCCCCTTTTTTCTCTACATAGAATGGATGACTTTTTGTGCAATGATAATATTATCAGAGTTATGATGTCCTAAAATGAAACTACACTGGTTAGGAAAGACCTAGTGAGTTATGCGAGACTTTAGTCTATTAGTTATAATCTTTGTAGTAATTTTGTGAACAACGTTACATAAGCTAATAGGTTTAAATAGTTTAACACTTTCCGGGCATTCAACTTTGGATATAAGCACAAGCAGGGCCTGGTTAATATTTTTCACTAAATGAGGGTTCAAAAAAATATCTTTACTAAAGGAACAGACCAAAAGTCTGACTCTATTCCACTAGCTATGATAAAACAAAGCACACAAACCAACAATCCCCAGAGCCTTGAATACACCCATGCTAAGAACAACATTTTTAATCTCTTTTTCATTCATATGCAAACCCAGAATACTAGAAATCTTTGGATGTAATTGAGGGAAGTAGTTCTTATAAGGAAAATTATTTCTCTAAAAATTGTCTTTTGTATATAATGTTTCAAATTCATTAGAACCTATGTTCTTTAATAAATTCATATCAAAGACCCAATTACCATAATCATTCAACAAAGATTAAATACGGTTTCTTTTTCTTCTAACGATCATTGAAGAATGGAAGAATTTCGTACTTTTATCTTCATACGTGAGCCATTTACGTTGAGATTTTTGAAACCATGTGATTTCCTTCTGGATTAAAATCTATTCATAATCTTTCCAAAATTGTTTCTACAAATTTTCCAGATAAATATTCGACCCTTCAAAAAGTTTTCTATCAATTCTATTGAGATAGGCAAATGTATTTTTGTTATCGGTGGAATTTGGTTCTAGGACAAACTCTAGTTAAAGGTAAATGGTTCTGAGACCCTAAACTATTTCCTTGTGAATCGTGTGATAGAGGGAAGAGAGGAGGATGACAGAGAGGAAGAGGAGCAAAAGGAACTACAAGCAGTGTTTTTAACATGGTTCGGCTAAATCGGGACGGCATTGGAACTTACATCCATGGTAAAGTTTTATTAATTTTAAGAGAAAGTTTTACAGAGTTTTTTGGCTTGTTGTTCTTCTCCCTTCTCTCTCTTCTAACAATGATTTCCTATTTATAGAGGAAAGAAGGGTTACATGCAATTATTATAAGCTACAGTTCTATTACATCAAGAAATAAATGTAAAAGATAGAAGAACTCCTATAATCTGGTTGCTACAGGCTACTTTCTGTGGGGTGGGCCCCTCTTATCAGCTATAAGCTGGCATAAGTCTGTCTAACACTCAGCCTTGTCGAGTTGTTAGCTAGGTGAGATGCTTGTCCCCTCAAGCAGAGATTCTCGGCTTAAGGTCGCTATTGTCGCTCACTTAGCGAGCTCGGTGCTGCTTCTTAACATGGCAAGCTCGAGCAGGATGGTCGATTGCTTGACGAGCTGGGCTTCTTGTGATCTCATTGCATCACCATCTAGCGATAAGTGAGGTAATGCCCGCTGGATGTCTTCAACGAGTTAGATTACTTAGATTTTGCTAGGTTCTTGCAGACTTGTTCTTCAAAGCCATTTTTTACCCATAACATAAGCTCCCTAACTCTTAATTCGCTTTACGAACTGGGAGTTGTAATTTTTCTGAAGCTTTATCCGTATTTTCATTCAAAGTCTTTGCCTAACTGAATTGTCATTTTAGATTTCATTTTTATCATTTCATTCTGCTTCAGACTATGCCTTTTTCTATTCACAATCTCTGGCCATTAACATGGCATCCTCATTTTTTCTGGACCGTTTGATCCAAGATAACTAGTTATTCGTTAGATCTTTCATTAAGTCTAGACTGGTTTATAAAGTGTGAAAAGATCTTCTTACTTCTTCATGGGATAGTCTGATGGATACTATAGTAAAGCTTCCCATGTTTCTAGCAATTTGGCTTCTGTTGAAGCTTTTCGAGGCATGGATGGACTGTTTCAGAATGTTTGGAGGCACGAATGGCCTATTGCACGTGACTTCTCCATAAAATCCATCTTGTGGTCTCCTGGGAAGTTTTGTGCAGATCTTGGATTATTTCCTCCTGGTCCTTCCATAGAATCTAGCTCTGTCATCCAGACTCTTGGTGCCTTTTTGAATTACATGGGGTCTGGTCCAGGAGGAACTGTTGGAGGGATATAAGTAGGAGCCATTAGGCTTGCTGGTCTTCCTACTAGTGGGAGTCCGTCTCCTGATAGTTGGCTTTTTGTTTTAGGCTCTTTTGGCCTTTGTTTCTATATCCCTCCTCTGATGTAGTTCCACCTTATTTGAGCAAGGCCTTTTTTTAATGTATGAGCTTTTCTACACAGCTCTTGAATGTTGTATTGGATACTTTACATGTCATTGGGTGTATATTTCTATAGATCAATAAAATGTCTTTTTGACCAATTGGCCATGTCTTTAGTTCTTAGTTGATCTTGTCATTTGATTATCCTGATTTGTAACGAGTAATAGTCAGGACGCACGTAAGCTGCGTCTGGCAAGAGGTCACATATGAGCTGCGATTTTTTGGCCACATGTTAGCTGTGGATACTTCGTTGCATGAGAGCTACAACAAATTTATTTTAGCATCCTCGCGCTGCAGCGAGCTCATAGCTTGTTGTCAAAATTTTTATGCTAAATTCCACTCATTCAATAGTGCTTCCGCACCTCAGCAAGCTCTTGGCCCTTTGCTGGATTTTGAGTGTGTCACTGAGGTAGGCTTTGCACCATCTTACCTTTGGATGTGTTTTCCTTATCGCGAGGTAGGCTTTACACCGTCTCACCCTCGGATGTGTTTTTATTATAGCGAAATGATAGCTCATCGCTAAGTGAGATCACGTATTTGTACCACAGCAAGCTCGTTGCTCAGTCTTGCATCAATCTTATTACTCAGTGAGGTAGCAATCTTATTACTCAGTCCCGCAGCAATCTTATTACTCAACGAGATAACAATCTTGTTGCTCAGCCTCATAGTAATCTTGTTGCTCAACGAGACAACAATTTGATTGCTCAAGCCAGGGAGTTATACTCTTTTGCTCCTGATTTATGGGATGTGGCTTGCTCTGGATGTATCGATGGGGTAGGCTTCACACCGTCTCACCCCTGGATGTATCCTCATGATGGAGGGATGGAAGTTTATCGCTAACTTGATAATATTTTTGAATTTCAGCCAATTGGCTATGAATAACATTGAGTCTGTGTAGAGTGGCTCTTCTTCATATAGCGTTTCGCTGGACAATTTATACAAAGATTTCAAGATCATCATTGATCTCAAGAAAATATTATAGGATTAGAATATAGTTCTGATGGAAGGCTCTGGCTCTTGGTTAGCGATTTGCTGAGTCTGCTGAGCTTGTCATTCTAGTGGCTTTACCACATAATCCTGTAACTGACCTCTTCTAATAAGGTTTTCTATGGCATCTTTTAATGCCCAACATTCTGAGGTGGTGTGTCTAACCTTGTTATGATAAGCACAGAATCTACTCAGGTCTATGGACTTGGTGGGAGGCTCTCATGGGTTGGGCCTCCTAAAGTCTTCTTTATGCCTCTCTGCGGCAAAAATCCTATCCTATATATCTAATAGGATATTGTGGCTTTCAAAGTGACCACTGGGTTGGGGCGCTGAGGCTTTGCCTTCTTCGTGAGTTGAATACTGAGGTCGTGACTATGACTCTCATCACTTCTCTTTTTGCTCGTGGTGGGACCACTGGCATCCATCCTCTGCTTGGGCTCCTCTGTTCCAAAAGTTTCTTCCTATCTTATTTGTTTGATAGCTCGCTTATAGAATTCGACAAGATCTCAAGCTGGAGACTTGTAAAGGCTTTTATACAGCTTTCTATCCTTGCGAAGCCCTACTGAGATTGTTGTTAAGATGCTCTCCTCCAAAGGGTTTTCTACGGAGTTGGCTTCGTGCCTGAACCTGGCTATATAATCTTTCAGTGATTTGCCCTTACACTAAAAGATCATTGCAAGATGACAGGGAGGCATGAGCTACCTCTTTAGTGCCCGATATTAGTTAACAAATTTTCTTTGGCATTCTTCCCAGCTATTGACACTACGAGCCGGGAAGCTTCTGAACCATTCGCGAGGTATACCTCCCAATGTGGTTGGAAAGATGCGGCACTTAATTAAGGGGTCGACTGTTTACAAATCCATTTGGACATTGAACGCATCCAAATGGTCACTCGGGTCACTGTTGTCATCATACAGTGGGATTGCTGGCACTCAGAGTTTCTATGGAAGGGGCTACATTTCAATCTCCACGGAGAATGGTGAGCTTTCCTCGTAATGAGGTTGATTGTCTTGGGAATAGGGATGTTCCTCTAGCTATTTCAGCCTCTGGAGGATTTGCTTAATTATTGGATCCTGAGCTTCAGGCAAGGGCCAAAAACTCTCAGCCTACTGCAAGCCCCTAGATCGCTGGTTGTGGTAGTCCTTACAAGTCTCTTTCTGAGTTTTTTCACGCAACTACTGGAGTTGCGCTATGATTTCCTCTTGCCTTTGTGCATCCCGAGATTGTGCTTATGCTAATGCTTTAACAATTTCAGCTAACTCTTTTACCATGTCTTCAAGAGGTAGCTGAAAGGCTATCGATTGAATAGCCAGAGTGCTTGAACTCTTGGTGGCCTTTCCTCTCACCATTGGAGCCAAACAGAAGAATGATTCAGAAATAGACGGGTTCCCAGAGATGGTGCCAAAATGTTATCGATGGAATTTGGTTCTGGGACAAACTCCAGTTAACGGTAAATGGTTTTGAGACCCTGAAATGTTTTTTTATGAATCATACGAGAGAGGGAAGAGAGGAGGATGACAGGGAGGAAGGGGAGCAAAGGGAACAATAGGCAGTGTTTTTAACGTAGTTTGCTTAAATTCGGGTGGTACCAGACCTACATCCATGGTGGAGTTTTATTGATTTTAAGAGAAAGTTTTACAGAGTTTTTTATCTTGTTATTCTTCTGCCTCCTCTATCTTTTAACAATGATTTCCTACTTATAGAGGAATGAGGGATTACATGCAATGATTATAAGCTACAGTTCTGTTACATCAAGAAATAAATGTAAAAAATAGAAGAACTCCTGCAATCTGACTGCTGCAGGCTGCTTTCTGTGGGGTGGGCCCCTCTTGTCAGCTATAAACTGGCATAAGTCTATTTAACACTTGGCCTTGCTGAATTCTTGGCTGGGCGAGATGCCTATCCCCTCGAACAGAGATTCTCGGCTCGGGGTCACTATTGTCGCTCGCTTAGCGAGCTCGATGCTACTTCTTAGCATGGCGAGCTCGAGCAGAATTGTCGATCGCTTGACGAGCTAGGCTTCTTATGATCTCGCTGCATCACTATCTACCAATAAGCGAGATAGTGCCCACTGGATGTCTTTAACAAGTTGGATTACTTAGATTCTGCTGGGTTCTTGCTGACTTATTCTTCAAAGCCATTTTTTACCCATAACAATTTTTCTTTCTCTTCATAATATTCCTAAAAACTGACTCATACCAATTCCTTAGCTCTATCTTAAATAGTTCTGAAACTTTTTGCCAAGATCTATCTTCACCTTAACACTGATTAACTACATTATAAAAGGATTCATGAGTTAACCATGCTGCAAGAAATCAAAAGGTCAACTTCCTCTGGGAAAATTTTAATTACTTCCCATTTACAACAACGATGGCCTATGATCTGATTTGAAGGGCAGAAAATGAAAAATAAAAGATTCCATAAAAGCAATTATCTAGTCATTATTATATATGTCCTTATCTAATTTTTTCTTAACTTTCTCTTTTTCCTAAGTAAAACTGGGTACATTAAAATTGAAATCCATCAAGTAACATTTCTCCAAGTAATCTCCAAAATTAGGCATGCTTCGCCAATAAGGTTCAGCCTCCCCAAACTTCTTATGAACTAATAAATAGGTATTGAAGTCCCTTATTGTTAATCCATGCTTTGTTGACATGACCAGTAAGATTTTCAATTTTCTCCCAATGTATAACACATTCTTGGCATCTTAAACTTGCATAAACAAACATTACAATAGCTTCAAAAGAACTATCAACCAAAGAAATCTAAGAATAAATAAATTGGTGATGTTTTTCAAGAATCTAAACTTTAGTTATTGATGAATCCCACAACAACCATATACCCTCCAAAAAACCAACAGGCTTTATACAAAAATAATTGGAAAATTCAACATTTTAAATAATTTTATTTGCTCTTTGACCATACAAATGAGTTTCATAAAGAACAATAGTCTGAAGATCATATTTACAAATTAAATTGCAAACTAATGTTAAGAAATAAGGATTTCCAATACCTCTACAATTTCACACTAGATAATTCATAAATAATACTAAGAGAGATAGTGCATGGTTCACTTTATAGATGCTCCATGTGCATCCTTGTACCTCCCATATCAACAAGTAGCTTCTCTTTTTCATTCTCTAATAGAGAATTATTATAAATTTTCATTAATTGGACTACTTCAGACTATTTCTTAACACCAATTGCTTCTATTGAATTGCTATCACGGGCACATTGACTTGGTTTAGAGATTGGGTCGAAGATGAGTATTTTGGTATGCTTCTTTTAATAATCTTTACTTGTATTTTTTTCAATCTCCCACTAGGCCCATCTTGTAAGACTTGTTGCTGCTTGGATTTAATAATCATACTCTACCTAATTCCCTTTCTTTATTTGAGGTTGACATTCTTCTTAGCCTTCAAATGCTTGCCACTATCAACCACACTCTCACTTTCAACCATAGCTACCATTGGCAGACTTGTAATGTCCTTGACTTTAACAGTTTATTCCATAGTCACATAGACAACTTGTTTAGCTTTATTAGCATTCAAATTCTTGGGGACAAGCTCCTGCCTTGGGTGTAAATCTTCCTTTATTTCAAGTACATACTTACCTCTTTATTCCCATTAATTTCTAAATTAGCTATAATTGCAAATCATGATCCATTTGTTTGAATGTAACTCCAATTTCTTTATTTTTAGCCAATTGTGATTGAGTTTATTACCTACCACAATAGCCCATAATTTTGGACTTTCCTTATTCAACCGTTTCTAAGTATTTCATTTTATCAACATCCATGCTCTAAACCTTTCTTCTTTAACCACTGATGATCACCCTTCAGCTTTGAGATCAGTTTTTTCATTTTAATTTCCATCGCAAAGGTCTTACACATGATCTTTATTTTGATGAATAAAAAAGGGGCATAATTCACATCTATCACTATACTTGCCACACTCAAAATAGATAAAGTGCATGCCTTCATACTGAACATGAAAAATTTTCATTTGCAATACAAAACTTGGATCAGAAACCCTTTCTTAAGTCAACCTCCATACATAATATGTCAAACTTTGCTCTTTTTGTGACCTATGTATCACCCATATCATGTTTTCTAAGTGAGTTGTCATCCACTTTTAAAGTTCTTCCAAAATAGTTTCTTATCTTCCAAAGCTGATGTTTGTTATAAAATTCCAAAGACAAGCTTGGAATATAAATGCAAATGGCTATTTTTTCATATAATCCATATAGGGATTAAACATGGGTCTCTAACTCTAAACTATCACATAATGATCAGTTATTACCGATGGGCCATCTCCCAAAACATGAGCATAATCTTTCATGTCTACAAAACACACAATATAACAATCATTCTTTGGATCAATAAACTTTAAAACCCTAAACAGATTCCACATTTTATGGAGTCTCATTTTTAGAAACCTTATCCTAGATACTTTGCAAGCAATTTGACAATCAAAACATTCCTCCATGGATGACACAAATCCTAATGCTCCTACTTTAAGAGCAAAATTCTAGGATAGAATGGATCTACTTGTGCATTTTGATTAGCATAAGAAATACCATCATCCTCTTCCTTTTCTTCTTGTTAAGTAGTCATCAATTCTTCCGAATCACTTTCATTTTTACCAACAATTCGATTAAAACCTAACAAGGAATTTTTATAAGAAATAATCTTCCTGCCAGCCTTAATTTCATCATTTTTCTCAACAGTCTTATTTACCTTGTCCTTCACCACTTGGTTTTCTACCATATGATCATCCATTGGAGTATCAACAATTTGTACCCTTTTTGACTTTTTCGTACTTTGGTCGTGTAAATCATCTTCCTCATTAGATTGTTTCCGCACCTTATTCTCAAAGCTTGAGCCAAAGGCCATAGTTATCTTTTAGTACTATTCTTTACTGAGTAATCTCCTATCTTTTTGAGTTTTTATGCAATTTCATCTTTGAACACTGAGCAATATAATAAAGGAATAAAATTATATAGATAAAGTATTATTCAATGACTACTATGATCATTTTTATAATTTAAAAATCATTTTGCTAGTACCTTATAATTTCAGGGATAAAATTGTCATAATTTAATCATGTAAGATGAAGAGGTGGTCAAAAATTAGATTGGGCTTGGTTTGGACCGAACTTACATTAATATCAATGTATCTTTACTTAGTCCAAGCTCAATTTAATTGAAAATTTTTAATACTTTTTATGTCTAAGCCGGACCTTTGTTTTTTTTTTTAAAAAAGTCCAAACCTGACCCAATTTAAGCCCAATTTTAATATATATAATATAATTAAAATTTATAAACATATATGATATATTTATATTTATGTATAAATTATAATTAATGTATAAAAAATATAAGTAAAAAATTATTATATACATGTATTAGTCCTTAATAATTAAGATTTCTCACATAATGTATATATAAAATATATAATATTAATAAAATATTTAATATATAAATATAATATAGATTTTCAATAATTTGATTTTTTAATGTAAATTTGAATTTAATCCATTTAAAAATAAAAACCTAATTTTTTATCCAAAAGTGAATCTAATAACTTAATTTATTTTCTATTTAAATCAAATGGAATTAAAAAAAAATCAAATCAAGAGAGTATTTGATAAACAATTTTTTGATTAGTTTTTAGCTTATTTGTGAGGTTTTAGTTGTTTAACTAAATTAATCAATTATTTTGATACTTGATAAATGATTGTGTGAGTTAATTTTTGGCCCTCAAAAGTTAATTTCAAAAAGTTAAACAACTTATTTTTTTGATTAGCTATTTTACATTTATGGTGTAAAAAAAGGTCGTTATCTTAATTAATTCAATTTTTAACATCCTTACCTTTGATACACAGGAAAATCCTTATAAAAAATATGCATTAAATATATTTTATGATAAAATATTTTCTAATTGATTTATATGCATCAAGTATATTATTTTATCATTCTTCTCTTTTCTTCCACCATCAATTTATAAAAAATAATAACAATTAACAATATAAAAACTTATTTTTTATCTAAAATTATCTATTTCTTAATAAAAATTATAATAAATTATAACTATTTATTTATTAAAATAAAATTTAATAAGTATAATAAATTATAATTCTTTATTTTTAAAAAAAATTCTAATAAATAATAAATTATAATTATTTATAAATAAAGAAAAACTAATAAATATAATAAAATATAATTATGTATTTCTTAAAAAAAATCTGAGTTTTAATGATTTTTTTTTAAAATTAATAAATAATATTTTAAAATATAAAATATTATTAAAGTAAATAATATTCAAATAAATTACAAAATATACTTATATTCTTATATATCATTTTATATATAAATAATTTATTGGATCAAATATTAATATATAAACAATTAATTTTATTAGTCAATTACATCAATTAATAAAATTAATTATTTATTAATCATTAACATAATTAATTAATAATTAATGTAATCAACTTATTCTCACCACTGGAACTCTTTTGTCCACGGCGTTGAGACGGAAGTCATCCCACTGTCTAATCCAATGCGGGTATACACTTTCAAACCTTCCCTCCTGCGGACAACTCCAACCCAATCTAATCCCCTCCGAAAGTACACTCTCTCTCGAATCTGCTCATTGCTCACTATCTTGAGCTCACTAGTCCCCTCGAATCTCCATTATTACCATCAACATCCATGACCACGGCCAACCCGACCGCCACCTTCCTCTTCTTGTCACCACCGTCGCCACCCCTCTTCAGAAAGCTGTCAACTTTAGCATTTTCACAACCGCCGCAGTCCAAATGCTCCATAGCAACTCTCTCTTTACCCTTCAAATTTAAACCCGTTTTCAACCCAACTAGTTTACTCTCACCCGAAACCAGAAAGAACCCTTTTTTGGTTTGTGCCGACGACGGAGATGCCGATGGTGGTGGCCCGGATGACTATGAAATGGACGAGGAGGAAATGGAGGAGGTCGACAACAAGAAGGACTTCGACATCGAGTATGAACCATTAGCGGCGGCGACTGCTGCTTCGGCTTCTGTCGGCGATGATGACATTGAGATGGTGCCTAGCAAGAGCTTCATTTCAACGCAAGGATGGGACCCGGAGAAGGTTGTTGATTATAGGATAAACGAGGAGGAGTTCCACAAGATTAGCTTGTTTGATTGCGATTTCTTCATAAGGAAACCACCAGATCCTGATAACGATGTCTATGACTTTAGGGAGGTAAGTGAATGCAATCCACTTTTCAATTCAAATTTGAAGCTCTATTTTGATTTACTTGTGAGGGCTTTTCTATGATGTAGATTGGAGACTGTTATATCATCTAATTTTTTTTTGTTTTTCCATAAAAAAATTTGGTTGTAGATGTATGTTACTCCTCCAGATACGGATGTCTATTCAATTCCAACGGTTCTCGCTCCAATGCCTCAGAAGGTAATCTGTTGTTGTCATTGTTGTTATTATTATTATTTTTTCATTTTAGGATTCAAATTGTAATGCCGAAGACAATGTGTGCGTTATATGGTAATGCCATTTGAATCTCTTAGAGCCCAGAGGATCCATTGCTCAAGTCTTTCAGCATTCTGGAAACCCCATGTCGCAACCAAATATGTTCATACATCTGCTGATTCTGAGCACAGTATAATTGTATAGTCACCTTAAGTATTTTATTACTAGTTACTAGATCAAGTTTGCAATGCTCTGAGAGTGTTTTTTTCCCCTCTCAGTAAGAACACGCCCATACCTTTTAACTCATAAGGGTTCATTCTGTGTATATTGTCACATTAAGAGTTGTCGACTTAGCATTTCAAAATATATAATGGTTATGCTTAGTAGTTTATGAGGCCGTGGAAAACATACTTCCAGTGATTTTGTGCATTTAGTTTGTCTCTTGTTTCTTTCCCTAATGTTGTTTTCCTTCTGCATTAATGGTATGTTTTTGGATCAATTATGTAGTACATTCGATGTGCACAAAGTGATTTTGGATGCTACAATGTAACAGAGCCACCAGTTGATGCACCTCGAGATCCGTTATATAAGACTGAACGGGAGATCTGGAAGGTATCAGCAACTGCTGTCATAGAAGCCTTAAGTAATTACTTGGGTTGTAGTGATTCTTCCCATTTTTGTATCTTAATTTGAGTTAAGATGGTAATTGAAAAAAAAAAATACAAAAATACTGGGCCTAAAGCTCATGGTTTTCTTTTTGATGGGTACTTTTGATTGACTTGCAAAGGGATTGGGCTTAAAGCCCCCTTTTTTTTTTTATCTATTGATGATTGCTTACCCACTTCTCATTTACTCTTCTTCCCTCTTTTCATAATATTTTTTTCTTTTAGAAAAAGTGGATACGTACTGAATATGTGTCAATTCAGAGTGAAGATGTTCTAGATTCTGCCAGTTCTTGTCAATTATTGACAGATATAATATGCTTCCATCATTTACTTGAATGGAAAATTGGAAGCCGGAGTTAGGAATGTTAAATCGCCTTTGTTTATAATTGTTCATACACTTGGCATAGATGCCTGTTACACATGCTCAAAGTTCCTGGCTAGCTTTGCCTTGATGGGCCAAATATGAAAATAACTTTTCCTCTTGCAGGTCCTCTTGACAAAACACTACAAAAATCGGAGGCTGGGTGACCCAGATTTTGTGCTAGATTTTGAAGAGATTTATGTTATTGATTCCAAAACAAAGTCAATTACCAGAGCCAAAATTTTGGTAAGGAATTGATTATTAATTGAATAAGTCTCAACTTTTAGCTGTGTTTTGGATAATTTCCTACTACTTATTGTTATCACTTGTTGCCTCTCACATTCATGTTGTCAAGAACCAAATCAACCTAAATGCCTAAGCTGTTAGGAGAAAGCTGAAGAATGGTTTTCATTAATATCTAACACAAATTTATTAGCCTTGTTGGTTAGTTAAATTTTATTTTTTATATATTTTCTTTGTAGGAGTACCTTTGCATTTGACAGAGAATTGATTTTATGGAAGGTGTAATATAGTTAATATTCTTACAGGTTGTTCTTAATTTGTAGTTCTAGTTGAAAGCCTCAAAAATACTATTACCTATTGAAATACCTTTTTTTTTTTCTTTTGGATCTGTAACATACTAGGATAAGCTGCATAAATTTCCTTTCCTGAACAAGATACCCCTCTGAAGTGCATTTATATGGACCTTACGCTAGACTATTGATGTCAATTATTTCCTGCATCTTTTCTGATCTCTTGTTGTGATATGAGAGGGAGTTATTCTTTTAGTTGCAATTTATTTGTTGAGTAATTAGCAAATGGTCTCCCATTCCGTAATCACTAATGAACCATTGCAACTCTGCATGAATTTTCCACATTGTTATGAAGTGTGTACAGTATAGTATATTCTAACTTTTTAAGTGTTTTCTGTCATGGGCAATTGTTTTGTTTGGTTCTGGCAATGACTTGGCTTTCCGTAGGTGTGTTATATCTTTCGTAGAAATAATCTTGTTCTTACAAATTCATGCTTTTTTTTAATGCTGTTGTAATCTTCGTTAAGTTCTTACTCTGGAGAAATGCTGTTTAAGATTCTTGCCCAGATTAAGGGTGGATCCTGCTTAAGTGTATTTTTCCTTTTGCATATTATGTATATTGACCATCAATATACCTTTCATAGGTGACAGCTCCTGGAGGAAGAGATAGAGATAGAAAGAATGACTTGCTTGTTGTACATGATAACGGAAACTCGTTCAAAATAATACATGCGGTGATTATCCATTCACTGAATCACTTTTTGTTATTTATCTCTTACACATTGGCTGATATGCCATTTCATGTGCAGAGTGAAAGAGATGATCCGACAACTGTCATAGAAAGAGAAGAGTGGGCCAAGACTAGAGAAGATATGGAGAAACATCTTAGAAAACTAAGAGACTTTAGCATTTCAAATTGGTTCTAGGTCTTGGGATAAACTGGCAAATGGTTGATCAATCCTTACCAACAAGCATCCTGCTCTGCTGAGTATTAACTTGTACCAGCTTCCATTTTGTAATGGAGGTTACTGGCCAGAAGGGAAAATTGTGTAAATTGCTGAACCTTGTGTATATTATGTTGTATGGGAAGAGATACAGTTGTAGAATTTAATGATCTTGAATGATATGGCAATGAAGTGTAATGACCTTACGTTGCTTTTATGCGGGATATGTGCTATGTTTTGGATTGATGAGGGATTTCCGTTTTGAGAACATACCTTCTGCTATATAAAATTTTGACGTAGAAGTTGTAATTTTACCTATAAAATCTTATAATTTTTTTTTCTTAAAAAGTTGTAATTTTGTATGGATTTTTTTAAGTATATAAAAAGTTTTAATTCTATTGACAAAAGTAAACTACAATAAACTTAGGAAATTTTAACTTTCTATATAAAAATTACAGTTTTGATGGAAAAGTTGCAAAACTCGTTTAGAAGTAGGGATACAAATTTTTTTAGTATGCATTGAAGAAGAGCTTATAATTTATTTAGGAATTTAGTATATGAGAGGCATTTATCTTTTGAAAAATATGAGGTGGAAGGGTGGATGAATCATGAATTATATACAAATGAATTTCGATTTATTCCTTCTAATTTGGTCAGTTTAGAAGAAATGTATACAAACTAATTTATGGGTCATTGTACAAATGTGTCATACTAACTTAATGAAACCTTTCATCTTATTTCTCTTTGCATCTTTGGTTGTGTTTGTTTTACTCATAATATTTCTTTGTCTTGACAAAATATTTACTAAATTGTCAAATGTGGTTTCTTAGGGAATTCTCATCTTTAAAAATACAATTGTTATTCTCCAACATTGAATTATTATTATATTTTAGTATATGTTACTTTTTTTGAAATATCTTCATATTTTATTATATCCATTAAATCCTCAACATCTTCAAAATTCTACTTACTCATTTCTCTGCATATCTAAAATCACCAATTTCTCAACTTCAGAATGATCAATGTCTATTTCTCACTTACCATCAATGTCCTTGTACGATAGACAATAAAACAGCTCCTATTGAAAGTCCAGATGACTCATCTTTTATCTAAGCAACTCCACCAACCTTGGATCTTACTAATAGTTTTTCTATTGCTTTCTATAGATCTAATTGTTCCACTTATAACTCTGATGCTATTTATAACTTTTGAAATTATCATTGTTTATGCCCTACTATACTTTTTTGTCCACTTTGTCTTCTATTTTTATACCTAAGACACTTCAAACTCTCATTTTGATTAGTATCAGATTATAATTAATGAAATGATTGTTCTAAAATCTAGTGCAACATAAAACCTTGTTCCTTTACCCTTAATAAATCAATTGTAGGATGTCAATGGATTTATATTAGGAAGATTGACTCTAATGACAAAATCGATTAATTGAAGACTCGTCCTGTAGCTAAAGATTATACCCAGATCTTTGCATTTGATTATATCGCTATTTTCTCTTCTATGATTAAGATTATCGTTGTACATCTATTTATCTTTATAGCTACCATCTGTAACTTGCCCCTTCTTTGGTTGGATATCAAGAATGCCTTCCTTCATGCCCACCTGTGTGGAGAATGTCCTTAGTCAGCATAATGATAGACTCAATATCTTTAAAGATCTAGTCTTCCTTATCCTTCTATTTACGATAACTAGGCGCGTCCCAAGCTCTCAGCAAGTTAGGACTAGCAGCAGCAACACTTGCTTTCTCATCAGACTGAGTCAGAGTTGGTGACGGCATTGCACCACAGCCAGAGAGACATGGAAACGGGATCCACGGTTAAACACCAATGTTAGTAGCTTTGGACGTGGAAGCCAAGTATCTTGGCCTGCCTTAGCAGAGAAGTTGCTATTATCGATCACATTCATGCGACCTTTACTCAGCTCGTCACTTTGCCTTTCATCTTTTGGGGCTCTTCCGTAACTCCACTGTAAACTTGGGCTAAGTGTGTAATGGGCCCATTTATGGTACAGTCTCTCGTATGGAACTATTTCTTTTCGGTCACCTCATATCGGACTATATTAGTTTTTGGTTTTTGAACCCTCAATTACATTGATCACCCTGATTATCAATATATATATATATATATATATATGGTCTCTGATTTGTCTTACCGACAAGACAATGAAAATTAGACACTTATACTTAGCCCAATATGTTCCAAAAAACAGATGCTTTGCCAAATGACCCAGAAAAAAAAAATTGCCCCTAAAAGAATGATAAAACCTTCAATTGTTCATCTTAAAAAGGTTTCATGCAACGTGGCCCAAGAAAAAAAAAATGCTCAAATCATTCCAATGTATGTGTGTGTATTATCACTATTATGAATATTTTTAGTATAATACAAAATGCACAGATCATGAGACAAGGACCATAGCTCCAGGTTGATTGACGATGAGCTTCAATTTGCTGGTCGGAAACACACCGCCTCAACTATCTTCTAAAAACTCACTTTGGCTAAACCCAAGAATAAAACCAAGTTACATGGCTAGCTTACAGACGTCAACTCACAGGGTCTACTTACAATTATTTTATTGTTATTCTTTCATTTTTTGGAACATAATTGTAACATCCTAAACACTACAAATAGGGATTGAGACCATTATAAAAAGGGGAGAAAGTAACTCAGATCATACAACCAATATACACAGACACCAATACTTTGTAAACACATCCTCAGAAATATACTATTGTGGATGTAGGGGTTGAATAACCAACTTTAGCCGAACCACGTAAAACTCCCTATGTTTCATCTCTCTCGTTCTCCTTCTCTATCTCTCTCTGTCTCTCCACACAACTGGACTATAGCTTGGGATTTCAAGAACCCTCACGTTAGCTACTAAATTTTGGAGTGAACCAAATTCACACGTTAACATTTTGGCGCTAGAAGGAAGGCCTCATCTGCACATTGGTTGATGTTTTCCTTCAACTATCATGACAAAAGGGAGAACCGCCAAAAGTCTAAATGCTCCAGTTGGCCAATCGAAATGCCACCTAGAACAGGAGCAAGAACTAGTTCTCTTGGCGACAGGCACATCTACTGTTCCCACTATCGGTACCACCATCCATTTGCCCCCTTCAACCCATCGCCAACTTGCTGTTGTTGTTCCTGAGACTAAAGAAACGCAAACATGGTGCCAACATCAGCAAACACTAGAGAACAAAGTGGACGAGCTAACTAAGGTGGTTAGAGTGTTGGCACAAATACAAACCTTGGTCTTATAAAAGCAGGTTAAGATCGTCGTAACCAAGAGATAACCCTAGCGCATTGATTTAGCTCCCTCCTCCCTTTCGTGAACAAGATTGAAGGTTGTTGAGTTCATGGAGATCATAATGGCCCACGACCTGAGAGCTCGCATTAAGCGGAAAGCTCCAAGTCTAAATAGAGACATACCTCAAGTCATTACTCCTACGACGAAGGAGGTAAAAAGAGCCAACAAACAATCGGCTGGAGATCTGACACACTAGATTCAATGGTAGAAGAACTATTCCAGAGAGTAAAACAATTAGAGGAAGGCCCTCAAGCTCAGAATAGTCAGGACCATCACAAGAAAAGGACTCTATTCACATGCGAGATAGAGAGGCAGCCTCTCCCTTGTAAATTAAAAATCCCCATGATCTTGCAATATTATGGGGATATCGATCCTTACGACCACCTAGATACATTCAATGTGCAAATGGATCTTCAGACGACCAACCCACTGGTTAAATACATACCTCGAACCTGGTTCAGGCTTCTCCTAGCTCGTAGTATTCACAACTAGAAAGACTGTTAGGAAAAATTCATCATCCAGTATAAGGCGCTAAAAAAGTAGCTTGCACCATCCTGTCACCTCACAATGATTTTCCAATAGAAGGATGAGTCGTTAAAAGATTACATCACTCGATTTAGGCATGAGGTCAACAATGTGGAGAATCCATCCGATGAGAGTATCCTTACGGTGATCTCAGCCAGACTCTATAAGAATGAAAAGCTATACAAGAATATATACAAATCCCCAGTAAGTGACCTGGGCAAGTTTTATGAATGAGCTACCAAACAGATCAAGTGGGAAGAGACCTTTAGCCCAAAAAGGCTCAAATATATAGACAAGGTGAGTAGCTCTAGCCAAAATAAAAAAAAAAGGAGCAACAAGGGTTAGAATGATAATTCCAATAATCGGCCTATAAAAAAGGCTGGGAGGGAGTGACCTCGACCTCAAGGTCACCATGACAACTACAGCATCTTATCTGATACCCCAGATAGGATATACGTAATAGAAAAGCATAGGGAAGATTTCGGGCAGCCCAGACCCATAAGAACTCCTTATGAATACAGAGACTCAGACAAGCTTTGTGCCTATCATAATGAGGTTGGGCATGATGCATCAAACTGTCGAGCACTTAAAGATGTGCTCAAGGAGCTAATCAAAAGAGGCTGCTTAAAAGACCATGTGAAGTGACCTGTAAGACAGTAACCCTAATAATCATAATAGGGTCTCGAGCAAAAGCAAACATTAGCCACCAAAGTCTTATGATTTTGTAATGTTATTCAAAAGCTAATAAAGAGTTTTTTCTTGAAATTTTCATGACTCTGCGTCGAATAAGATTTTAGCAAATAGGAAGATCCAACCTGGTCCATACATTATCAAGAAAGACTAGGGGAATGAGGTTTATTGCTCAATAAATATAAAGGAAACTGAAGTCCCCCAAAATAAAAATTCTGGGCATCTGCCCACCCTGCTGATTCGATAACAAGCTCTTGCCCCTCTACTCAGAAGACAAGTTCGCCTATCTAATCCGGAGAGGGCTTATCTTCAGAGCTAAAGAAATCTTGGTTTGTAATTAGGTACCACACTAATGCGACCTACTTTTCAGCACCATATTAGTTCAACCTGCCTAACATTACCGCACTAATGCAACCTACTCTTTGGCACCGTATTAGTGCAACCTACCTGACATTACTGTATGCATATGACTAACTTTCTCAAGCACCATATGCATACAACCTTTTTCTTATACATGCATACAACTAACTTTCTTAGGCATTGTATGCATGTGACTTATTATTGTATGCATATGACCAACTTTCTCAGGTACCATATGCATACGACCTTTTTCTTATGCATGCATACAACTAACTTTCTTAGGCACTGTATGCATGCGACTTATTACCGTATGCATATGACCGACTTTCTTAAGCATCATATGCATACAAACTTTTACTCATGCATATAACCAACTTTCTCAGGCACCATATGCATGTATCAAATTTATTGCCAGCCAAAGCACTCCAATGCTCGAGCTAAGGCGTGAAGGAGCTAAAATAAACTTATTGTCAGCTGAGGCGCAGAGGCACTAAAAATGAATTCATCACTTGATAAGGTGTATCCACACTGCCCATTGAGCAACACGTTTGCTGTGGCGTGATCTACTAAGCAACTAGGTTGCTAGCCTGCATGTGACCAACTCACAAGCACTGTATGCACGTGACCTAATGACTAAAGGTGTAGCTCTCATACGACCTACTTTAGTATTAAACTTATGAAAATTAAAGGCACAGCTCACAAGTAACCTACTACTAAGTATAGCACTCATGCAATCTACTCGTGCTAGCTAAGGTACAGCTATTGTGCGACTTATCTAGGCACTTAAAACCCATTACCAATTGAGGCACTGTAATGCTCATTCTCATTATTAGTTAAGGCACTCTGATGTTCATTCTCATTACCAACTGAGCATTCCGGTGCTCATTCTTGTTATTAGTTGAGGCACACTGGTGCTCAAATTCATTGTCAATTAGGAAGCATTAATATGACTAATTGGTTATTCAACTTGACATTTTATTTAGCTGTGATTTGTAAGAACTTATTCATGTCAACCTATATATTATCTTTCTAGGACATATAGAACATTCAGCATGACACATGAAATCATGGAAATATTTCATTCATTGAAAGCTTCATTCAACAAGGTGAGTTTATATAAGAAAACTCAAAGTACAAGATCAGAATAAGCCTACAGATATCATAAAGGAGGAACAGGCTTTTAAAAGTCAGATCCTACAAGCGAGAGCAGACAAATTGCTTAAGCTTTTTCTTGTCCTCCTCCCAAGTTAAGAGCTCCTCCCTCAACTTCATTGCCTTAAGGTACTTGATGGTTAACTCACCATGTAAGGAGGCTAAAGAACAAAGGTGAAAGAGTTGCATTATTCAGCATCCCCCTGAGGAGGTTATGAAAATATTACAAAATTTCCCAAGATCCTCAGAGAGGAATTGTCCATAGCAGTTTCCTACGTAGCAGGTCATGCACACCTCATAACACTTCACCAAAAATCTAGATCATCCAGAACATGGAAGGCTTAGCTAATACATCCATCAGGCCATTTTGGAAAAAGATGGAAGGATTTCTCATATCTTATATAGATTAGTCGAGTTCCTCGGTAGATCTAAAAACTGTCCTATTGTTCTTAATCAAGTAGTCCAGCACAAAAGCAAGGTTTCCATGCTAATAGCTATGATACATGCTTATTAAATGGATGGCCTGGTAAAGTGATAAGATAGAAGTCTGAAATAACAATTCCATAGAATACAAGTGTTAGCTTTTGCTAGCAAGTTTCATCTCTCAATCTACAAAATGAATTGAGAGCTAGGGGCTAATGTTATGGATATTTTTAGTATAATACAAAATAAGCTAGCAAAAACTCAATAGACAAGCCCAATTAAGAAAGGTCCAGCTCATCCAAAATCAAAGTCGCTGAACGAAGACACTAGATCACCAACCATGAGCTCAAACCACGAGACAAGGACCATAGCTCCAGGTAGACTGACAACGAGCTTCAACTCGCTATTTAGATATACACCGCCTCAACTATCTTCTAGAAACTCACTTTGGCTAAACCCAAGAAGAAGACTAGCTTGCATGGCTAACTTGCAAACGTCAACTCACAGGGTCTACTTGCATGTATTTATTATTATTCTTTTCTTTTTTGGAATATAGCTATAACACCCTAAATACTATAAATAGGGATTAAGACTATTGTAAAAAGGAGAGGAAGTAACTCAGATCATATAACCAATATACATAGACACAAATACTCTATAAACACATCCTCAAGAATACACTATCGTGGACATAAGGGTCGAATAATCTACTTTAGCCAAACCAAATAAAACTTCTAATGTCTTATCTCTCTTATTCTCCCTCTCTATCTCTCTCTATCTGTCCACACAACTAGACTGCAATTTAGGGTTAGAAGAACCCTTATGTTGGCTATTGAATTTTAGAGTGAACCAAATTCACACATTAACAATCACAAAAAAAAATAGTATTACCATTAAAAAAATAAAACAAATTTTAGTTAGGTTGATTTTATTCATAATTGATAGTTTAAAATGGCCTATGGTCTTTGATTATTCGACCAGTAGTAGTCAATCGGTCAGGCCTAGGCAAGGAATTAGCATTTGGCACAAGTTACCTCTTACTAATCAACCACCACACTTGGTCGAGCGACTCGAGACACAAACTTAATCAATAGAGAACTTTGTGAACTAATTGCTTAAACAACACATGATAAAAGGTGTGATCAAGCCTGTATGAACAATGTAACACCAATAACTACTTGGTGAGATTCTCACTAATATTAACGATACACTATAGACACACAGTAGCATCTTATTTGTCTAAAAGCATACTAATTGATATGTTCAGCACCTATATATACTAGTAGGTATCCCTCTTCTTAGAACCTCTTTTACACACTTACTAAAATTCTGACTTGTGTTGGAATTTTCCTATGTAGACTTCCATAGTTTAATTAAATCATGTATTATTGAATTGAATGAATGTCACAACAACTAATTCTTATGGGTAATTAATTATGTGATCAAATTATTAGACCTTTAATAACACATAAGTCATTGATAGATGTGAGCCTTGTTAATGAGCTAATGATGATGGGCTAGTTGACCTAGTAGGGTTATAAAAAGACAAGTCCCTACTTATACATTAGTAAAATTGTAGTTGCTCCATTGAGACTTCATATATGATTTTCTCTCTCTTTTCTCTACTAAGGTTAGAAGGAGTGAACCTGCTAAAAGAGTATTTTACTATTATGGATTCTCATATAATGTCAAGTACGATCTCATTATTATTAACTAAATTTATATGTACAAATTTGATGCATTGTAATATAATTTAATAGATGTTGATTTGGTTATTTCAATTTATCTTATTATTTCAACAATTGGTATCAGTGCCCAATTTTTCCTTTCATGTTACAAAGACTCAAATTTGTGCAGATTTATTTTTGTAATTTTATGTAATCCATAATTTATAATATAAAGTTTACTTAGTTATATTTTGGTTTAGTGTATTTCTAAATTTGTTACAAATTTTTTGTAAACCTTTTTGAAGTGAAATCATAAATTAATGTAACTTAAATTTTTTCTAGAAAATTCAATTCATAAATTTGAGAGATTTAAAGAAACTTTTTTTAAAATTAATTTGTAATTACATCTCAAGAGTCTGTAATGTGTAAAAGACACAAATCAATTTGAATAATGAATTTTCAAAATTTTATATATCTATTTGGGAGGGAAATTTCCTTTTTCAAAATTTATTCAATTATAAGGTATTTATTCAAATTGATTAAGGTTTAATTGATAGAATAATAAGGTAGACAAAAGTTGGTAATCAATTTTTGAAAATCTGAACTATTATAGCATCAATTTTCAAATTCTTGAAAGAATTTTTTTTTTCTGAAAATCTAGATTAGTTTAAGTTTTTCTAATTGCGCAAACAAGTGTCAATTTTGTGAAATTGATAGAGGGTTTTGATGGAAAATGATATGAGTACAGAAACCCATGCAAGAATTTTGAAATAAAAATAAAAACATGGCTGACTTGGAGGAGTTTGCAAACTGGGTCGCATCTAATTACATAGTTAGTTACTCGCATTAATGATGTGTGAGACCATATGTCACCATAGAGGTGGCAGATGTTGATAAAAGTTATACCATTATACTTCACTCTCCAAGCTCTATTTGTGATAATTTTTTCAAATTTTTTTAAAAATAAAAATTTTTTATTTTATTTTTTTGTCCAATTTATTTTAGTAATTATTTAATATTATATGAATCTAAAAATTTTATTATGTATTTGCTAAATATTGGACTACTATCTATAGTTTTTCTAAAATTGTCCCATTTATTTGCATATTAATTTAAGTTTTTTGGACATTACTATATAATTTTTATATATTATACTATTGTATGTAATTTTTGTGGATTGATTTGATATTTTTTTACACATTTGAATATTTTCTAAATTGTTGTATGTAATTTATAAAATTAAGTAAGAATCAATTTTGCTCATATTATACCATAAAATTTTGTACAATTATGTACTCACCTACCTTGGGATCAGTTACATAAAATTTTATTGAAATTAATTTTTAGAATTATATCTAGAAGAATGCTATGTTAGTAGTATATATATATATATATATCAAATTGATGTAATATTATTAACATATTTTGTTAGTGATAATGTGAGTGTTAGAATTACTTGCCATATTTTTAAAATTTTAAATACCCTATCGATGTTAGGTTTTAGGAATGTAACACTTAATTTTTGTGTTATACTATAAAGCCTTAAATACTCCATGGCATAGTTATTAAGAAAATATTATAACATGACTACGTTAAACATGCAATTTTGAAAATTTATGATAAATTTCATAAATTATTATTTTTTTCAATCTTTTGTTACTTATGTAATTAATTACTGTGAAGATGATAAATGAGACTAATTATGAGGACTGGGCTGAGTGAAAGATATTTGAGCTAAATTGCTAATATCATATTTAGCAATCACTAAATTTCATATTTGGCATGGAAAGAGGGAGAGCCAAAGATAGATAATGACTCCACTGCTACACAAAGGCTCTTTGTGAAAAGTAAACACACTCTAATAGAGTGTACTTGATAGTTATGATGTATACTAAAGATAAAATCATCATAAAAGACATTGTTAACTCTTTAAATATGAAAGTGATTATGAATTTTGTAACTGATAAATTTGTAAAGTTTAATAAAGGTTAAAAGGATATTATCTCTTGTTGCTAGATAAAATTGTTTAGAATGGTATTAGTGGAATTAGTGAGCATATCGCCGATTATTATGATAGGTCATGGGCATGAAAGTGGATGTAGAAAATAGTTATTTGATTTAACATGTTTCAGAGTCTCTTCTGGTTAAAATTAATGTTCTTTAAACATCATATCACACCTAAGAGGGTAAGTAGACTTTCAGTAAAATGACCTCTATAATTAGTTAAGCGGAAGATAACATAAAGAAATGAAGGATCTTTGTGCTCACTTTATTTCACATGGATCAAGTGTTAAGCGTGAAAATAAATCACACCTAAAGAAACCTAATTTTAAGAAATAAGAAAGCTGATTTGAGTGCATATTACAATAAATCAAGATGTTCCACTAGCTCTAGTGAGATGTTTTGTCAAATACTTAATGGTTAGATGGATGTACAATCATTTGTATTGCAAATTTATTATAAGGATTAAAAAGTAAGAGGAAGCTAAGTGATAAAAGCCGATAGTCATATTGGAAAAGGTGGAAAAGTGCAAAAAGAATAAATAGGAGTAGTTATCATTTAGAAATTAGAGAGTTAGTCAGTTAAATAATGTGGTTAGATACAAAAAGGTTATCATTAATATGTGATTCTCAATGCCGTGGAATAGGTGTCTAAGTGATTTCTGCATAAAAGGATGAAATGATTGATAAAAGAAAAGATTCTTTAGAATTTAGACTTATCCCTTTTGGTGTGTGTATTGATTGCATCAAGAGAGATACTCCCTATCTATGTTAGTGGACCAAAATGATGGATATATTGGAGCTGATTCATAATAATGTAAGTGAACTAATTATACTAAACGTTATGGGTGGATACTAATATTTCACTTTTATTGATGATTTTTCAAGTTTTGGTTAGGTAGGAATATCCACTGAAAAGTTAGAATCCTTAAATTGTTTTAGGGCCTTTAAAGTAGAGATTGAACTTAAAAAATGATAAGAAAATTAAGTGTGTTAGTTTTGATAAAGATGGCGAGTGTTATGAAGATATAATAAATTGATGTACATTTTGATTCTTTAGTAAGATATCTCTAAGATTGTGAATTTTTTAAGGCTAGCAACTTTATGCCTAGAACACTTGAATTGGATTGGATCATAAAATTACACACTCATAGACATGATTGGATGCATGATGGTGCATTCAATTTTACTAGATTTTGTATAAGGCGATGCTTTAAAAATAGTGGTGTATATTCTAAATCAAGTCCCTAGTAAGTCTATATTTAAAATCCCATATAATTTATTGTATGGAAAAAAGCCTAATCTCAAGCATTTCCATGTCTAGGGTTGTAAGGCTAAAGTGTATCCATATAATCCATTTATTAAGTAACTTGATCCAAAAACTATATTGTTTGTCACTTTGTTAGATATTGTAATAACTACAGAAGTAGCAGATTGTACTGTCTGACCAAATATTATAGCAGATCTATTTATTTTAAGGATTGGTCAAACAGTGGGAGTCAGTGTAATATCTCAATAAATGGAAATAAGGAAAATAGAATAAATATATATTTTTCCTTTGGACTAAAGTGAAAATTTACAACTATTGTTAGGATTGAAATGAAAAATTTCTTTTGTAGGAGGACTTTGTTGAAGTTTTTACTAGGTCAAAATGAAAATTTTCCCTTTTGCCTTGTGCCTTATGCCATAAAACATCCATCCAGCTTTTTCTCCCTTCATTCCCAAGCTTTCCCGAAACCTCCATATATTCTAGTACTCTTCTTCTCCATCAACATCTCTCTTGTTCGGTGGGTTTTCGGCACTTTTTCGGTATCTTTCTCTTCTCCAGCATTGATCACCTCCATCCTAGAGTGTGCTGGCAACTTGGCACCTCTACTTCTTGTTCAGACGCTAACCTAGCAAGGCTGTCTTCTTCCCTGACGTACTTGAGCTTTCAGGTGAGTAGTCTTTTCAGTCCAGCCTTGTTTGTGTGTGTTGAACTCTTCATCCACCCTCGGTGTCCTTTTGTCTATTGACCAGCAACAACTCTGTCCTTATTTGGGGCCGGTTCGGTCAACTGCCTTTTTTCGGCCCACTGGCAACCCTCCAACTTCAGTGGAGCTCCTCACCAGCACTTTAAAGGTTGGTGAGTATTCCTAAATCATAAAATTTATTTTATAGCAATCCCATAGTTAGATTTCAAGATATCTATTTGAAATCCTAGTATGA
>JANHAO010001492.1:0-32672 GCA_026873985.1 Saraca asoca
CGTCGAAATATGGTCCGTGTAGGGAGAACCAATACTTCGGCCAACCGGGGATTCTTCGGGACCCCTAACCTGCTCCAGGCTGATTCGTGTGTGTGTTCAGGCTGATTGACTAGGTTAGCAAGAGAAGAAGGTAATAAAAAGAACACAGGATTTTACGTGGTTCGGCTAAATCCAGAGTTACTGGACCCTACGTCCACGGTAGTGACTTCTTTATTATGATATCATAGAATATTTCTCCCGCCCCTTCTTTTTGGGCCCTCCCCCCCTTTTTGCTAACAATATCATCCTATTTATAGAGGGAGAATGGGTTCTGATCATTTATTACAAGTTATAGTTGCGTCATATCAAATAAACAAGTGTAGACGGTGAAAAGACTCCTTTCGACCAGTAGGCTTGCGGAAGCAGGCCTAGGCCGACATATAGGTTTTCAACTGTCACTGTGCCAGGCTGGATGTCATGTTGTCCCAGGCGAGCACTTCATAGGTCTGGCATAGTCGTGAGAGTCACGAGTACAACGGTCGCGGGGCTGATCTTCGATCCTTCTACCTGCCGAGTCACGCTGTCGCCGAGCGATAAGAGCTCGCGGCTCCCATTGTCGTTTACGGTGTGATACCTTGGGACTCCCTCTCGAGGATTCATCATCGTTGCCCCCGCGGACTCGTCTTCGCGGAGTCGCATTTTTTAGCATACAACACAATTCAATTTCTTCACCAAGTCACTCACTTTCTCATTATATAACACACACATACACACACACACACACACACACTCTCTCTCTTCAAGTAAGCCTATCATCTCTCCATGATAATTTCTCAAATTTTTATTGCTGATTCCTCTTTTCTTTCTTTTAATTTGATACCAAAATCATGTTGATTCATGGGGTAAAAATTGAATTATGAATTTTTTAAGCCAACAATCATTATTCACATTACTATTCAACCTATGAACCTACATGATTTGCTAGTGACTTTAGAGCTTCAATCTATTATTTCTAGATTGGTTTTTTGCAATGAAACCATGATCTAATAGTAGGTGGCTACTTGTTGGAAGAAAAACCTTGAAAATTCTAAGAAACTAATATGCTCTTCTGTCTTATTTTTGAAGAGTATTGACGATCCTTATGAGTTTTGATTAGATTTTTCTTTCCAATCACTAAGGTGAGTAATTCATACCTTTCTTGTCAATTATATTGTGTTTATTATTTGAAATCCTTAGATTGTGGAAGTAAGTTGATAAAAATAGGTATTTGTGATTGTATGATAAAATTTGAGTTTGAATGGCTTTATTGATATAATGGTTAGGTTTTTAGTGAAAAGTTTAGGTTATAAGTGTGTTCAAATCCCTAAGATATGTTGAATTGAACTCTTATACTTTGGTGTGAGATTGGGAATTGTTTCCTCTATTTGTTTTGCTATTTTCTACGATTTTTAGAATTCATGAGTCGAATCGCCACTTTTTACACTATCCCCATGATCATGTTCATAAGGATTGAGCTATAGTGTGTCTTGCGATTTGATTCAAGAATTAAACTAAATTGTTACAAGTCAAATCCAATTGTCTTACTTTATTTTTTGATTCCAATTGCGATTTTGATTGTGTGCATAACTTGGACTTCCTGAAGGTTTTCAAATTTTGACGAGTAGACTCACATTTTGAATTGGATTTCCTTAAGTTGGATCAAATCCTTCTTAATTGATTCATGCAATTCTACTCAGATTTCATCCCTGATCATACTCGCGATTTTGATCGCATTTCCAGAATTTTGCACTCTTTCAACCCAAACCTTTCTCTTTCCAAGACATCTTTCATTTCTTTGGCTCTAATCTCCTATGAGTTCTAGCTAACTTGAATATAGCACCTAATAAATCCTAATTAAACAACTCATAAGCCAATATCAATAAATGTAATACTTGTTTATGCATTGATATTATGGTAATCATTGTAATATCTATTATGATCATGAGATAAAGAATGTATGGCTGTAATTGTGATGGAATGTGATTCATGTGATCATGATTATGATTGAATGTGAATTTGGTGAAACAACTTTGTGAGTATTGATATTATTTTATGTTTGAGAATTTCTCTATAAGATATGGGATGACATATGTCGTAATGAATGATATGGATGAAATGTGATAATATGATAAAGGATATATGATTAAGACTGTGATTGAAATGTACATTTGTGATATAACTGTTATGAGAATGATGCTATTGAATGCTTGAAAGTTCTTATGAAACTTGAGATGTGATTGATAAGATGAGATAGCAAAAAATAAACTAGATCTTGGATCTATGCGTTTTAATATGATGAGTGGGATAAGGTTGGGATCATATAGGATAAGGTTGGTTTGGAGTAACAAAAAGATTTATGATTATTATTATGTATTTTGCTTTTACCTGCATTATTATATGTGGAATATTGAAATGTGACATTATGAGATTGAATAACATAATGATTAAGGATGACGGCTTAAGGTTATGAGAACCCTGGTTCAGTATAATGTGTTATGGATAATGTGATGTAATACCATTCAAAGGTGAGTCCCTGAAACTTAATGACTTGCTTATAAAACTTGGTATGAGAAATGATTACCGGATTATGATTTTGATGTATATATGTATTGTTTTGTTTGATAAATTCATAAGTTTTGTACAAGTTATCTCACTAAACCTTAGATTTACTTTTCTATGAATTATTTTTTTTAGAATCTTAAGACATTGCAGTTAATCCTCCATTAGAGAAGTAAGCATGAACAGTGATCCAACAGAAATCACGTCTAACACCTTTTCCACTACTATTTTGAGTCCACTAGGAGTCTATGAAATTAGAATCCATTATATTATCATTCTGAATTTAGTGGGTTGTGAAATACTGCATGAGATGGAAATCATACCCATGGAACCACCAAATGTTCTTCTTATGAATGTCTTAAGATGGTTTAACCCCTAGAGATCTACTATTAAACTATTTATTTTGCTAACTTTTTTTTTTGGAAATTATAAATAGTGTAGCCATAGGGCTTAGTTATATTAACCTATGTTTTTGGCTTCATGTTAAATCATATGTTAATCTAACTTTTGGTTATATTGCCCTTGGTATAGGAATGATTTTTTTTAACAGAAGGTTTCTATGTAATTGGGAACTTGTATGTAACTTATGAATAAGTGTTTAACCTGGCATGTGCCTATTGGACAATGTCATTGTATATTATAAAATATGTTCATATTCCAAATTGTTCTACTTTTATTTTATAAGTCTTTAATATTCAAACAAATAAACCGGAATTGAGTAAACATGACCAGTAATAGTGAAACAAGTATGAATAGAAATAGGTAATGGAAAACGAATAAAGGCCGGTGACTATCAATAAAGGATTGATACTTATGCCGATCATGACTAAGAAATTGGGTTGTGACAATGTGTCTCCATTTAGTCATTAAAAGATAAAAGTTATATTAGATTTCCTCTAAAAGTACATTTTTTAATTAATATACATTAAAAAATAAGTCAAGCCTTTAATATAGAAATTTAATTTAATTAGATGTCTGTTTGTTTGAGAGGAAAATATTTTTCTAGAAATTGCCTTCCTAACTTTCTTATATTTGAAGTCAATAAAAAAGTTAATTAACAAAAAATAGATTTTGGCTAACAGAAAATAATAATGTATTTGGAAGAAATTGACTTCCCATTTTGATTAAAAGAAATTGCTTTCTTAAATGAACTTACATTATATAATCCACCTTCTTTATTTACTTCCATTCTTTCTATCTCTACCCCTTCTTTTTCTCCTTTCTCTCTCTACCCCCTTTCTTTCCTATCTTTCTCTCTTACCCCTCTCTTGCTTCTCACATTCCTATTTCTTTCACCTTCTTTTCCTCCCTCCATCTCTATCATTTTTTTTTGTCCTCTTTCCTTTATGCCTTTATATTATTTCCTCTCTATCATTCCCTTCCTACCTTATTGCTTGTCTCTCTTATCTCTCATCTTTGCTCCATCCTTCCATTCCTACAAATATTGACATTAAATAATTATACTAAAAATTGTGTTAAAAAAGTATTTGAACAATTAAGAAAATGGGCAAATATCGTTAACAATTTTGGCTAAAGTTAGTTGAATATGTATTAATTATGTATATTATGAAGAAATATTGATAAAGATGAAAAAAAAATAAAGATTTGAATATTCTTCTTTGAATGTTATTTTTATTACAAAATATACTTAACTTTTAGGCTTTTTAGTAGGAAAAATTTGTTGATCACTATTAACGGTGAAATTTGGTAAGTCCCAAATCTCAATCAACCAGAAGAATTCTTGAAACCCTTAAGCTATAGTTTGATTGGATAAAAGTGAGATGAGAAGAAGGAGAGGAAGAATAGCAAAGGCAAAGAAGGTTTTTTTAACGTGGTTCGGCTAAAGTCAGTGTGATCCCTACATCATGGTGGTTTTATTGGCTTTGTATGGTAATTTCACTATTCTAGCGAGTAGAACTACAATACAAAGATTTTACCATTGCTTTGGCAGAGTTTCAGTATGTATTTTTCACTTGCTTCTCACAATGAACCTTCCTCCCCTATTTATAGAAATAAGGAGGGTTATAAATATAATTTAACATTTTGTAAATCTATCTTGTCTATCGCTATGGGCAATAAATACTAGGCAATTCATTGTCAGACTGTTGGAGGCTAATATGTAAGTTTTCAGGGGTCGATTTTCCAATTAGGAGAACGTGCCTTTGATTGCTGATTAGACTTGGGTATTCCATTCCTAATGCCGGTGGTAGTTAGCTTGATGGTTTGAGCTCGCACAAGGTGACCTGCCAATTATGCAAGCTGGTCTTATTCTCAGATCTGATCAAAGTATCTTTTTGAAAGACGGTTGAGAACATGTTTTATTTAGCGAGCCGGAGGTTATTGCTTTGACCTCACCTCGCGCTCTAAGTTTACAGCTGGCCATCTGAAGCCATTG
Source organism: Saraca asoca (assembly GCA_026873985.1). NCBI lineage: Eukaryota > Viridiplantae > Streptophyta > Magnoliopsida > Fabales > Fabaceae > Saraca > Saraca asoca. The sequence continues at coordinate 4,973 of JANHAO010001492.1, forward strand.
TTGAGTGATCTTGATGCTGGATCACGGACGGATTAGGCCTTTCCCCCTTGAACTTGTCTGCTGGACTTTTGCCAGCCCATTTCACATGATACCAGAAAATACATATATCAACCACTATGATGAAACAATTCTGCTAATAAAATGATTGTAATATGACTTAATCTCAAATATGAAATTTATATGTATGATGACATCTTTTAATTAAAAATAATAATTTATCTTCATACACTAGACAGAAGAAAGTATTTTCTATTATATTGTTCAAACAACAAAAAATCAATTCATTTTTTGAAAATTTATTTTTCTTAAGAAAGTACTTTCCATAAAATTTCATTTTTTATTGAAATAAATGTACTTTATATATTTCGATCTTTTAATAGATTCATTATAAAATTGAAACCAAATTTATTATTTAAAATTTGCCAATATTATTCTAATATTAAAGTTCAAATGTCATATTTTAAACTAAAAATAATGTCATTATTTATAATTTTGTGTGAATACTTCTAAACCAACATATTAAACTTAGATTTATAAAATATAACTAAGTAAACATAAAATGGCATATTTCATTTTTTTAATAAAATTATTCTAAAATTATTTAATGATTTAATATAGAAAGCATTAATTAAACTAATCATTTAATTATTTCATTTTTTATAAAAAATATTTTAAAATAGAAATCAAATGTAATTATATAAGTAAACTCAATAACTTTTTAATATCAATTTTTAAATGTCATATTTTCAAACTAAAGATACTTTGATCACTTACAATTTTGTTAAAACTTTAATATAGAAAGTATTAATTATTTTAGTCAATATAACTTATGATTTTGTACTAATGCTTTTAAACCAACAAATTAACAAGAATATATAAAATAGAACTAAATAGTATAAGATATAATATAACATATTTTATTTTCTGATAAAAATATGTTAAAATAAGTTAAGTTTATAATAGAAAGAATTGGTATATTTTCCCTTTATTTATTTTTTAAAATAGTTATTATTAAAATTATAGTTTATCTAAGACACATTAAATAGTTAATACAATAAAAGTAGAGTTTTAATTAAAGAAAATATAAATATTTGATATAAAATATTTATTAGAGAAAATATAATATAATATTTATTTTTTAAGAATTAAAATGAAGATACATGAGTAAATTAAATTGTCATGTCAGATTGTAAATAAATAAACCGATGATAGGACTGATTTGATATAAAAATTAGAAAAAAGATACATAATTATGTAAAACATATTTTTGGGAAAAATATGATGTAACCTATATTTTTTTAGGCACCAAAATAGTAGTTTACTAAAAAAAAATACAAATTATGTGATCCACGTATGATATAAATACATTCTCAATTTGGTTATTAGTATCATTTAACCCACTAATTTCTTTTCTTGTTATGGTAACATGCAGCCCTTAAAACTCTATGTGCAACTTATGATTTTCAATCTTTAATTCAATAAAAATTATTATTATAGGATCATAATAAATTATTATATTTAGGAGATCAAATGCAAATAATTTATATGTTAGGAGGCTAAAAATTATAATAAAGCTCCCATGATATTGCTCAAAAGCTTTTAATTACAAAACGTGGGTCGATTTTGCCCTATATAACCAAGAGCTCACGGCCCAAAGATTTAAACAGGGTAAAAATCATTCAAATCTCAATTGCAAGATGTGTTAAATACAAAATAGAACAGAAAGATGTAATTAAAACACCATAGTATGATGCGAGCAGTGTACATCAGCCCACGAAAAAAAAAAATAAAGGAGTAAAACTCCAAAATGTGAGTGGATTCTTCTCTCCTTTGGGCCGATTTTGTAGAGAAAGAGGGATCTAAAATTGGGCTCAATTTTTAAATCAAGGCATATCGTTATGTTGGTACACCCATTAAAAAAAAGAAAAAGAAAAAGAAAAAGCAAGGCCTCGGGAAGTTTCAGCCATTCAGGAAAAAATAGTAGGAAAAATAAGTGGAAATGGGGCGTATCGATCCCCATAGCTCTCGCATGCTAAGCGAGCGCACCACGACCTGAGATTCATACCCATTAACTTCACTCGTGTAAGGTTATGTCAAATGAAATTTAGCTTGTTCCTTGCTATTAAGTCAGATGGAACAGATGAGTTTATATGCAAGTTTTAGATGATTCAAGGATTTGATCATAATGTACTTATATATTCAATTAGGGTTGCTCAAGTCAGTCAATAAGAAGCAGATTTTCTCTTTTCTTCGTATAGTTACAATAAAAAGATAGAAAATATATTCTATAAATTATCTAGAGCTATTATTTGATCATTTTTCTTTATCACTAAATAGCTATTACTTATTCTAAATCACTTGTGTTGTTATTTAGCATTGATAAAGCAATATGGTTAAGAAGGAATGAATTGGTGAATTAAAATATTAAAAAATAATTATCATTGAGATAATCATGTAAAGATTAACAATTTTATGTTCTATTCAAGAAACGTGCTGTTGATGATAAATTTCGGTTCTATCCCAAATCCAACCAATCAAAAGAGTTTTTTGGGACTCAAATTGTAATCCAGCTGAGAAGGCAAAGAATGAAGGGATGGAGAGGAAGAACAACATCAATACAAAAAGATTTTTAACGTGATTAAGGCAAAATTGGACAGCACCAGTCTTTATGTCAACGATATCTTTCGTTGTTTCTGGAGAAATTTCTACAGAGTTTCAATATATGTTTCTTGGCTTGCCTTACAGTGATCTCCCTCCTCTTATTTATAGAGGTTGGGAGGTTACAATTATAAATTTATAATTTGTATTTTTGTTACATTAAGTAATAAATGTACAAGATAGTCTAAATTACTGCAAAATGGCTTTTGTAGGCTACTGGCTGACTTCTGTATATTGCTTTATGTGGATGGACCCTACACATTGCTTCTTGCAGACTGGCCCCACGAATCTTAGTCCGAAAGGGTCCCTACTTTAGGTTTACGCTTGATGAGCCCTTTTGCTAGGCAAGATGTCACGTTCGTGAGCTGGGACTAATGATCTGGGGTTGCTGCGGGCTTTCAGTCAGCGAGATCAAATTTCACGAGCTCGTAGTAGACAATGCGAGCTCGCACAATACAAATTGTCAGCTATATGAGCCAGAGCTTGTTCCTTAGCGAACTGGGGCTTTTGCCTCATTCTGTGCTTTTGTAGCTGACGATCTTTCTTACTTGGACTTATCTACTGTGGGGCCTTTGCCAGCCCATTTTGTGTTGTATTGGAAAATACTCATAACGTGTGTCAAGAAGCAATAGATAATTCAGTGTCAATGTCTTGTCTCTATTTTGCTGAACAAGTTGACAATGAAGGAGCAACCTATATCAGAATTAGTTAAAATAAAGCAATAAATACAAAAACATAAATGTAGAAGAGACATGATTTAAAGAGGCTCGATTGTTTAAAAGAAGCTTTTCTTGGGTCCTCTCCTCATAGATTCCAAACTTTGGACACTTAAAGTATAATCCACTAATTTTTTAGGTTTTACAAGAGCTATCACACTTTAAACCTTCCTAACCAGATTTGTCTTCATCAAGAACAAATTTATTACAATTCATACACCACTCACAAGTGTAGCTCTCAAGATTAACTCGTGAGCGCACAACCCTCACTCTTTCAATCTTTCTAATTCAAAGAGAACTCACTCTCACAATGAGATTTCAACCAAGCTCTTAGGTCAAACAAAGTCACACCTTTTACTTTCTCAATCACTAGCTTATCAAAACAACATAGAGCAAATTTGGAAGTGTTTCAACTAATATCAAATCACAGACTCAAGATTCCTTCTTTCAAGCATGAATAAATAAGCTCTCTTTGCATAAGAAGAAGAATGATAAGCTGGAATATTTTCTGATTTGCTCTAGTGCTTAACTTCACTGTTCTTCATCATTTGTTGCTCTATTTATAGATTTGAAGAAATGCGTTGGTTATTGGTGAGCTTTTGCTACTTTATAGCAAATAATTAGGGTGGCTTGAATAGGCTTAATAGGATTTGCTACATGCAAGCTTGTCTTTTGCTAGTGAATGACCGTTTGCTCTTCAAATATTCACCTTGTGTAGCAACAACTTCTTTGTTTCTAAATGGTGTCAACAATTTGCACATGCCTAGTCTTCATTTTGTAGCCAATGGTTAACTTCATTTTATAACGGCAACATTAGTCTTTTAGCAGCAAATTGAGATTGCATATTTTTTCAAATTTGTTATGCCAAAATTTGCCTTTCTCCTTTGACCATGGATCATAACTTTTGTATTTCCTTCAATCCTTGAGTCTAATAGATCCCTGTATGAACTTATGACAACAAGACTTGCCTATTTTAATAGCTGAATGCATGTGAGCCCACTAAGTGTAAGCATTGGTTGCAACAAATTAGGGATCCAATGATTAAAACAAAGTCTTCTCTTTTAGCACAATTTATATATCTCGATTGTAGCATAAGAGAAGGATCAAATCAAGTGGAACCATATCAAGTACAAATTATTTAGAGTTCCAAGGTCTCATTTATTTAATAAACTTTGCCAAGAAAAAATTGACTAAACATTAGAATATAATCATTGTCAAACTATTAGATACTGTTGGTCTTGGAAATAACTATAAAAACTAAGATCTTGCCCTTATTCCTTTAGGGGAATTTTATACTCTTTATTTATCTAAATGAATTTAACAACTACGTCAATTGAAATGCAATTGTTAACTTTAATTTTCAAGTAGATGCACAGTAGAAGACTTTCTTGTATCAGATTATGTAGTTAATAATTGTATTGTTTATTGACTAAATTAGCAAAAAAATAGATTACAGAAATAATACAAAATTAGAAAATATACAGAATTTAGTAAGACAAAATTTATATAATAGAGTTTATGCATAAACTAAAATTATGCAGTAATACGAAAACAGTAATAAAAAGATCAAGACACAAATTTTTTAAAGTAGTTCAACTTGAATTGAAAAAGTAATTCAAGTCTACTCCACTGGATTAATCCTTAACTAGATGATTTATTCTATTACGAACACAGGATTTAAACTAGGCTTTTGCACACCAATTTTATAACAAGAATTTTTATAGGACTCTTACAGACCTATGATACAAAAATTCTATATCTAACCTAACTATGATCAACCTTACAGCAAAGAAGATTAATAAGAATTCAATGCACCTCCTACCAATTGTAATTAACCTCATAATTGTAGAAGGATGCAAAGGGAAGATCAATCTCTTCCTTTGTATCCAGATTCCTAACCCTAGAAATCTAAGAAAATAACCAAGACAGAGTTAAGAATATAATACTGTAAAATTGAGATGTAAATCTCAATAAGCTAAGTAGAAATCTTTTTCAGATTGCTCAAGAATTGATTGAATCATTGAAATCAATTGAGATAATGAATATCAAGTGTAAGCTTAGAGTTCTTCTGGTTTTTTGCAAAGTTTATTGTCAAAAAGTTAAGTTTGAAATAAGGTTTGATTTATTTGTAATTGAGATAACCGACATTTAAAAATAATTAATTTTCAATCCTTGAATCGATTCGTAATGGTTTTAACAAACTTATAACTAACTAATTGATTTATGAATCAATTCAGATAATGTGAGAATTCATCATTGAATCAATTGATGAGTCGATTTGTAGTGTTTTGAAAATAGGTATTGAATCAATTATGGAATCGATTCAAAAAAGTTTCAAACCTTCAGTAAGAAAAGTTTTCTTTATGAATCAATTGGAAAATTGATTCAAGTTCATTTCACAAGTTTTCCAGTGATGAATCGATTCACACAGTGAAAAATAGTTTTTATAAAAGTTTAACTAGGAAAGGAACATGTACAATATTTGTTTGAAAACTTTTGATTGAAAACTTATTTTAAGTAATTTATTTTACCTTAGTGTAAATTATTTTAGAAAATATGATTGAGCAATTTGAATAAGGTTTCAATTACAAAAGATCTTATGAAATCAAATAAAAACTTAAAACTAATGTTGATCTTCTGAGCAAGCTTTGATCAACTTTGAATCCTACAAAATAGATAAACACTTAAGCATATAGTTAGTTTATGATATCAACTAAAAATATTTTTCTAAAATTATTTTTCAATCATTGAAACTGAAGAACATGTGTAGCTAGGATTTTCTAGGCTAACAATCTTTTCCTTTTTGATGATGACAAACAATTTACATGAGATTCAAAGTTTCTAAAAAAAAAAATCAATTTTAGATGAGAAAAGAATTTTATATTCCTCATTATTACTCATCTTATCTTCATAAAATTTTTTATCTTTCTTTGAAAAATAGTGTTCTCAAACATCAATTTTTATTTTTAAAAATTTCATCTTTCTCTCAAAACTACAATTTTTATTTGTGAAAATCTCATCTTTCTCCCCTTTTTAGCACATAAAAAAGAAATTGATGCTTAGTAAAAAGAGAAAAAAAATTAGATTTTCAAAAAAAGAATCTAGAATAATAGTTCAATTTTAACTTCATTGGACTTATACTTACTCATTTTCCTAAAATAATGAGTTTATAGCTTTTGAAACTAAGCTTGATATAACATAGAATAATAAATTTAGAATTCATATGTTAGAGTAGAATAACATTCAGAATATGCAATTAATAAAATATTAACATAATCATCAAAATATCCAAATGTCAAATACAATAATCAAAATATCAAGGTATCCAAAATAAGAATATATAACAATACATTAGAATAAACCAAAAAATCAAAATAGAGCAGGTATGAAGAAAATGGGAAAGGGGTTAAGGGATACATGACACAATCATATAACAACATACTAAACAAGCAAAGGATCTTGTTCGGGTTCAGCTTCAAGTTCAACTTCCTCATCCCGCTGTTGCATTTGCTTTGATAGTTCATATAGTTGAGTTTTTATAGTATGGAGCTGCTTATTGACCATGCTGTGAAGTGTTCAGGTTCCTTTCTCTATATTTCCTATGCAGTCTTCTGAGGACTTTATCAGTAATTGATGTATGTCAAGGTGATCTAGTAAGTGAGTGTGCAATTTTCTTATTTCTTCAATTAATTTGTTTTCAAACTCACTAGATAACCCTACTCCCCCTGAACTTGTTACTCTTTCAGTGGATTGGAGAACTTGTACCCTTTTCCTTTTCTATGTTCCTTGGTCATCTTGTTTTAATTGCATCTTATGCAGATGTGTTGTAGTTTTCATGGTTGTTACATTTATTTGATAAAATTTGTATCCTTCAGAAATTAGCAATTTAAATTTTGTAAAAATGGGGATAAGAATCATATCAAAAGGGAGGAATCCAATATCTAACCGTTTAGAACAATTTCCTAGATACTTAAGCATAAAATACAACATGTTAAAATCAAGTTGATTTTTGATAATCCACATCAAAACTAACTCATCCTCCATAATTTGAGTAAAATTTGTTACCCTTGGAAGTGTAGCATAAGATTCTATCTTCAGGGGATATGCCAATAATCAACAATTTTCCACTTCTAGCCTTGGGGTTGGAATAAGGAAATAGCAATCTAATAGTAGATTCCCTGCTATAGTCAGGAATGGATCCTGTACTAAGCTTAGGAGGTGATGTATCCATATCAATAATATTTGCTAATAATTCTGAATTAAAAATAATGTGTTTATACATAATATAACATGACAACTGATCATCAGCAACTGCTAAGTTTGCATAGAACATTTTGACTAACCTAGGATACATAGTTGCCTTATGTGTCAAAAATTTGTCTAATTTATATTTTGCTAATAGAGTAGGCAAGTGTGTAGTTTCTAGCAATTTGTTGCTAAAACACTTAAGAGGCTCTATTTTCCTATTTGATAACTATAGGAAGTTAGCATACTCACTGGGCAACTTGAAATGTGTTTCTTCTCTTACTTGTGTAGAGGATTTGCCTGCATCTTTATCCCTTTTCTTTGAAATTACAAGTTTGATGCATTTTGAGATTTTTTGAAGTTAGGGTTTTAGGGTTTGAAATTGGGATCGATTGGTTTTGAGTTGTTTTAGTGTAATTGATAGGTTAGAATTGATAGATTTGTTGTTTCTAGCAATTTTGTGGAAGAAATTTGGGTGAAAACAATTTGGATTTGAGATTTTGGTGAGAGAATTTAAGAGAGTTTTGACTGGTTTGAATGGTGTAACTATTAAATGAGGTTAAAATTGATTTTCTATATATAGAAATCAGGCTGTGAATTGATTTGGTAATCAATTCACAGTGTATTTTATATGTTATGAATCGATTCATGTGTAAGCTTTAGAACATCAAATCGATTTTGGAATCAAAATGGCGTATCAGTATTCTTGAGGGAATTGATTAGGGAGTTGATTATCTTAAAGTTGAATTGATTGTTGAATCAATTCATAGAGGTAGATAAAAGGTTTTTAGAAAAATTTAGAGTTCCCAAAAGATTGAAAATTTTGTGAATAGGTTCTTGAATCAATTCTTAAAAATTTTGATTGTGAATCGAGTCAAAAACTTTTGAAAAACTTGAAAAAATTCTAATCGATTCATGAATCGATTCAGGCAATCCTGAAAACAATTTTTCATATCGTTTTGTCCTAGAACTATTTAAAAGTGATATGTTTACCAGTAATACTCAATTCAATACCATTGAAACTTAATCTTCACTTTAGATACCTGTAAAATAGACCTAGGGGATATCTCTAATACCTAAGTTGGTAATCGTAGTGTAAGATATAGCCTCAAATATAAAAGAAAATTTCTTTTGAAAATGTTTCAATTCTTCATACAATCCAATTTCCAAATATCACCATCATAACAATTTTGTGACAAAGCAACTTCACTTTACCTTTAAGCATTTTATCTCTAGATCTACAAAATAAAAATTTATCTTTGTTTTTATGGTGCCTAGCTGATCTTGGGTCGAAACTTGTTAGAAAAATCAGCAATATATCTTTTAGGTAACCACACTAGCTCTTCTTTTGGTTTTAGAATGTATATGCCATTTTTGTATGGACAATATTTTATATGATGCCCTTTATGATTACAGCAAAAACATGTAATATATGTAAAATTCCTTTTGGTTTTTGACTATTTATGTCCTAATCCAAATTTGCTTTGAAACTCTTTTTGACTCTTCAGCATATCATTAAATCTTCTATTGCTATCTGTAAAGCCTTGTAGTGATTTGTCAATGAAGCTATTTCAAATTTATATGACTTACATTGATCACATGCCTTTCTTTCATTTAACTTTCCAACTAAAGTATTTAAATCACTATTTTCTTTTTCTGATTACTTTAACTTTTTGAGCAAGTTTTCTTTTTCATCTTTGGCTTGCTTTAAGTCATTCCTAGTTTTAACCAGTAAATCAGACATCTCAACATACAAATCATCAGCATCATCAAAATCATTTTCAAATTCATTACATGAATCACTAATATGTGTACCATGAGGAAAGAATGGATATTGAAATACCTCAACATTTTCATCAAATATAGCCATAAGACAGAGATGTGCTTTTTCATCTGTTTCTTCTTATTCTTCTATTGAATTAGCATCTTCATCTTCCCAAAAGGCCAAATTTCCTTTCTTTGATGCTTGTTTTCTCTTCTTCCTTTCACTCTCAAGTTGTTTCTTCAAATACATTGGATAATCTAGCTTAATGTGTCTAGGCTTTTTACATTTAAAGTAGGTTAGTGTTGTGTTTGATGTACTTCCTTATTCACCCTTATTCTGCTTTCTTTTTGGTAGTGGAACATTAACTTTTTTCTTCTCTTGTTCCTCTTTTCTTTTAAAATCCTCTACAACTTCTTACTGATTGATGCCATTTCTTTTTTTTCGTCTATAACTTCATCATTTTTAGATTGATCCTTATCTGAATCAAGTGCATTTGCAGCTTTCAAAGCTAATGTCTTTTTCTTTTTATCATCTTCATTCTTCTTGTATCTTTTGAGTTCCAATTTGTGTTCTTCTAAGTTTTCAAAAAGTTCCTGAATTGTTGGCATCCCTATTTTTAGTGATTCCTTAATGGTTGTCACTTTAGGTTGCCACTCTTCAATTAGAGATCTTAAAGCCTTGTGAACCAAATTAGCATTCTCAAACTTTCTATCAAGCAACATCAAATGATTAGTGATTGCAGTGAATCTTTGAATCAAATCTTTTATTAACTCACCTTCCTCCATCTTAAACATTTCATATTGTGATACTAGAACATGCACTTTTGATGCCTTTACCTATGTAATGCCTATGTGTGCAATTTCTAAGGTATCCTAAATCTCTTTAGCAGTAACAAAATTAGAGATCCTCTCATACTTGTTAGGTATAAAGAATTAGAAATAATCTATTTTAGATGCAAGTAAATGTCTTTTTCTCTCATCTTCTATTTATAATGATTTAGGCTTAGGCTGTGGTACTTCCTTTATTAATATCATATAATATTCATAACCTTTTTCAACTAAATCCTATATATCTATGTCTATAGCTTCTACGAAATCCCTAATTTTCTATTTCCATTATGTGTAGTGTTCACCATTAAATCTTAGGGGTTTATACATAAGAGGGCATTCTAGCAAGAATATAAAGCTAGAATCCATTGTTTTCTCTAAGCTAAAAGAGTATTAAGAGCCAAAGTTCTAATACCAATTGTTGGTTTCGAAAATAACTATAAAAACTAAGATCCTGCCCTTATTCCTCTAGAGAATTTTATACTTTTTATTTATCGAAATGAATTTAACAACTAAGTTAATTAAAATATAATTATTAACTTTAATTTTCAAGTAGATGCACAGTAGAAGACTTTCTTGTATCAAATTATGTAGTTAACAATTATATTATTTATTGATTGAATTAGCAAAAAAATAGATTGCAAAAATAATACGGAATCAAAAAATATACAGAATTTAGTAAGATAGAATTTATATAATAGAGTTTATGTAGTAATATGAAAACAGTAATGAAAAGATCAAGACATAAAATTTTTAAAGTAGTTTAACTTGAATTGAAACCACAATTCAAGTCTATTCCATTAGATTAATCCTCAACCAAATTATCTATTCTATTACTAACACAGGATTTAAACAGGGCTCTTGCACTTTAGCTTTACAACAAGAATTTTTATAAGACTTTTGCAGGCCTATGATACAAAAATCCTATATCTAACCTCACTATGATCAACCTCATAGCTAAGAAAATTAACAAGAATTCAATGCACCTCTTACCAGTTGTAATCAACCTCACAATTGTATAAGGATGCAAAGGAAAGATTAACCTTGTCTTTTATATCCAAATTCTTAACCTTAGAAATCTAAGAAAATAATCAAGACAGAGTTAAGAAATTTAATACTATAAAATTGATGTAAATCTCAATTAGCTAAGCAAAAATCTTCTTCAAATTGCTTAAGAATTTATTGAATTATTGAAATCAATTGAGATAATGAATATCAGGTGTAAGCTCAAAGTTCTTCTAGTTTTTTTGCAATGTCTGTGTGTAAAAAAGTTAAGTTTGAAATAAGGTTTGGTCTATTTATAGTTAAGATAACCGACATTTAAAAATAACTAATTTTTAGTCCTTGAATCATTTTGTAGTGGTTATAACAAATATGTAACTAACTAATTGATTTATGAATTGATTCAAATCATGTGAAAATTCATCACTAAATTGATTGATGAGTCAATCCGTAGTGTTTTAAAAGTAGGTATTGAATCAATTATGGAATTGATTCAAAAAAGTTTCAAACCTTTGGTAAGAAAATTTTTCTTTATGAATCAATTAACAAAATAATTTAAGTTCATTTTACAAGTTTTTCAGTGATGAATCGATTCACATAGTGAAAAATAATTTTTATAAAAATTTAACTTGTGAAGGAACATGTTCAATGTTTGTTTGAAAACTTTTGATTGAAAACTCATTTTAACTGATTTATTTTACCTCAATATAAATTATTTTAGAAAATATGATTAAGCAATTTGAATAAGATTTTATTTACAAAAGATCTTATGAAATCAAATAAAAACTTAAAATTAATGTAGATCTTTTGAACAAGTTTTAATTAACTTTGAATCTTGCAAAATAGATAAACACTTACGCATATAGTTAGTTTATGATATCAACTAAAAATGTTTTTCAAAAATTATTTTTTAATCATCAAAATTGAAGAAAATGTGTAACTAGGATTTCCTAGGCTAACAGATAAATCATTTATCTTTAAAACATTTTTGGGAAATGATTTACAACCATTTGGTTCCACAAATATTAGAGTTGCACACATTTTACTATTTTTTTATGAATTATATTTTTTAGAATAAATATTTTTTATATTTTAATTATATTCATTGGGTATAATAAGTGTTTTGATGATATTTGCATTGAAAAATATACACAGGTCCTTCTCCTCCTTATCATTATCATCATCATATCTAATAATGTATATTAAAATGAATTAAAACTTTATGATTTTTTTGGATATAATGTTTGTATTTTTCTAAATACATTTAATATAACTATATTACTATTTGGAGGTTTCTACGGTGATTAAGGTGAATTTTGAAGCATTTAATGCTATAAGTGTTTAATGATGGCACTTATATAATTTACAAATTATAATAAATTGTCATAAATTTATAATTCAATCTTTAATATTTTTGATATTACAAAATTGGAACATTATTTAAAAAAGAATTGCTACTATTACTTTACACTATCTCAGATTCCTAGATAGGTTTCTTCACCTTTTAGCTCCATTTCATGCAAAACACAGTAACCACCATTCCCACTATTAGGACACAAAGAAACAAATCACAAAAATTATAAAATAATAGGGAGAGAAACATATGAAATTTTATTTCTAATTTACATATTGAATTGAATACACGAAATCCTATTTATAACCAAAAAATGTGAACAAAATGATAAACATAAAACTCTTAAATTAGAGTCCTAATGAATAACCATGATATATCCCTTAATGAAGAGATAATCTTTTACATATGATAAAATACCAATTAAAACAAACAGAATCCTGATGAATGTAAATAACTTGATAACCCCTAATCTAGATTAACATCAAAATTTCTAACCTAAATTAACTTCGACATCTCTCCTTGATTTAGCTTCTTTCATTCTAATCATTTTCTTCATCTTAATAAACAAGTTTCCTTTGTTAACTTTATCTCATAGAAAATAAAAATGAGTGTCAATGTATTTGTTCCTTTTGTGAATGATGAGATTCTTTGCAAGATCAGTTCTAGGCCTTTGTTTGAATGATTTTGACACCAATCTTGCTTTATAACTTTTTACCTTTCTAGGTTTCTTGAACTTTGTTTTAAACACCCTTTTAACATCAATGAGTTTATGGCCTCATGGTAAATTAGTCAGTTCTCGTGTGTCATTTTTTTGCATTACTTTTATTTCTTCATTCATAATTTCAATCCATTTCTTTGTTTTGGACAACCTCTTTATGGGAAATAGGATCAATATTGGCAAACGTTGAAAAATGTACTACTCACTATCAGCATCATTAATATTATTATCAGATAATACTTCATAGCCTTTAAGTCCAGTGGATGGTTGAGATACTCTTCTAGATCTTTCAATACGTGGTAGTTTTAATTCCACTACAACTTCTTATTTAGGATTGGTTTGACTTTCTCCCTTTGTGAATTAGATTAATCAAATATGACATCTTTACTCATAAGGACTTTATTTGTGATTAGGTAGTATAATTTGTAGCCACTATCGTAATCACCTTTATAGCCGATAAATATTTCCTTTTCTCTTTTGTCATCTAGTTTCTACCATGTTTTACTTGGAACATGTGTATATGCAATAGATCCAAACACTTTTAAGTGTTTCAGATTAGGCTTGTATCTGCCCCAAGTTTTCTTATGTGTCAAATTATGTAAATTCATTGTGGAAAATTTGTTCAACAAATAAACAATGCATGCAATAGCTTCAGCCTAAAAATTATTAGGCATGCCTTTGGCTTTTAACATGTTTATAGCTATGTTTAGAATCATTTTGTTCTTTCTTTCTATAACTCCATTATGTTGTGGTGTGTATGGGGTGGTAACTTCATGTTTAATTCCATGAGTTTTATAGTTATCAAAGAAATCTTTGAACACATATTCTCTTACCAGTACAAAGAATTTTTATTTAATGTTCACTTTGTTTTCCAACCAATACCTTGAATTGTTCGAAATAATCAAAACTTCATTCTTCCTTTACAAAAAAATATACCCATATCTTTCTAGTGAAATCATAAAAAAATGTTAGAGAACAATTATTATTCCATGAAAAATTACACTTATAAGGCCACATCATAACCCAAATCCTTGGCTATGACTAGTGTGAATATCAATCTCTAATTGATATCACCAGCCTCTAATATGTTTCTATTATCCATTCCTGTTCATACTTGATTCAATATTTTCTAATCATATCTAATTAAAGAAAAAATAAGACACATTGAGATATAAACATAATTTTTATAATTTACAAGGCATTGCTCAAATAAAGAACATGCCTGTGGGAACATCATTGTTAATGGTTTTACATTAAGTTTTTCAAAAAAAAATGATGTAAGAGCCATAAGTCATCCCTTACACTATCCTAAATGTCCATATGAGGGCAAAAGTAAACCAAAAAGTTATATTAACCAATAACTTATCATAGAATCAAAAGTATAGGTTAAACTAACTAAACCCTCATGGATATCCTATGGTCCTACTATATACAAATTTTCAAAAGATTAGCAAAAGAAAAAAAGAGTAATAATGGTAGATCCCCTAAGGATCAGGCTATCCCATGTCCATCATCAATAAAACATTAGGGGGTTCTAGGAGTATAATCTCCACTTTATGCAGGGCTTCACATCTTGCTAAGTTTACTATGATAACATAATGAATCCTAACTTCATATGGTCCTAAGGGACTTGCTACAGTGGTTGTAAACATATCAGCAATTATTTCAATGAGATTAGCATCTATGCTTATGTTTTGATGGAGAAATAGTGGCAATATTTTGAGAATATGAAAAATAGTCCATCGAAGAGTGAGTCTGGGCTCATTGAGATAAACTACTACCTAATTTATGAATTTACCAACAATAATGAATGCATATACATCATAGCAAATGTGATCATATTTCATACTAGGATCAATAGTCAAGTCATGAGGTCATAGAAATTAACCTTTGAATAATGTTGCACAATATTATCATTAACACCTCATAAAGAACCATGATTTTCTTATGACCTCAATCACATATTAATCAATTTAAATCAATTGCTATTTAAGATTAAAAATATAGTAAACCAATATTGCAAAATTTAGAAATGTAGAATAGTATATCAACATTTAGAAATAATAAAATAGAATTCTTTTGTGCAGTAGAAATTAAATGTGTAGAAATATAAAGATCAATAAAGACACAGGAATTTTTAAAGTGGTTCAACTTAAACTGAACCACAGTTTAAGTCTACATCCATTGGACAATCCTCAACTGGATAGTCACTTTTATTACTGAAAAATAACACAGGAATTGACTAGGCTCTTACAAGCTAGTTTACACAAGATTTAGACTGTGTTCTTGCTGACCTATAGATACAACAATTCTTCAATCTCTTATAGACTATGATCAACCTCTTAACCTAAAGATATTTCAAGAATTCTTTACAATCGTCAACTAGCTGTAATCAACTTCACAACTAAAGAAGATGCAAAAGGAAGATTAACCTCTTCCTTTGTATCTTTATGTTGACATCAAAATCTGATCAACTGGTTTCAATTCAACAACACCCCTGACTGCAATTTAAAGAAAAGAAGAAATGGTAGGGAAGACCAGAAAGGAGGAAAAAGAGCAATGACACCAGAAGTTTATCGTGGTTCAGCTAAAGCCAAATTTGGCCTCCACGTCCATGCTGTTTTTTTGTTATTTACTAATGAAAAGTCTTTACAGGGTCAGATTACAACAACTATAAGGCTTTCTTACAACAGGCAGTATGCTCTCTTACTATAAGCAGAGCTTCTACTAGTAAAGCTTAACTTCTCTAAATTAGCAGTTTTTGCATGTATCTCTCTCTTCTCCTTCTTCTTTTATGATGGTCATTCCCTTCTATTTATAGTAAGGAGGAAGGTTACAAATGTAATTCCTTGATCAGCAGAATGATTACCTTTGCCGCTCAAGGTATTAAATACTTGCCGTTGGGCAATTAATGCTGAGCAAATCATTGTCGAACTTCCGGGGAGCTGATGTGTAATTTTAGGGTTTGAGCTGTTAGACTTGGGGATGTATTTTGGATTGCTAACTAGATTCTGTACAGGTGTCTATTAACAATGAGCAGGTCGTAAAGATTGGGGGCTGAGCGAGTGGGGAGTTCCAGGTGATCTCCTTTGTCCTCGTTGGGTCGCTGTCCCGGAGGTGGTGGTCTTTGCTCGTTGAGGCGTCCATGGCTTTCGCTTGTTATCTAGAGTCCTCGTTCAACGACATTGGACTCTTATTTGGGCTTCAACTTTGACTGATTACATTTTCTCCTGTACTTTAGTCCAGCCCAAACCTTATATCCAGATAGCGCCCTCATGTTTCGCATCGAGCTTGCCGCATTTGTTAATCAAGGCGTCGATGAGAATTATGATCTGTATTCCTGCAGGATTTTATTACAGCAATTGTTGTAAAAATATAAGATAATCATCTATTGCAGTCAAAGATTTAGGCCAATTGCTCTTAATCTGGTGAGTTTTGATTTAAAGGATACATGCGACATTGCCAATTAGCCTTGTCCATTTGTGTAAGAGTCCTTCATATGGAGGAAGCATCGCTTAGACGTGAGGTCCTGAACTGATTCACGCAAGAATTCTGTGCGGGGTAGGCACATTACTTAGACTCGAGATTATTTCTTCACCCCTGATCTGCATAAGAATTCTGTGTAGCCAGCATATTACTTGGATGCAAGATCATTCCGTGCAAGAATTTTGTGTAGGGCAAGCACATTACTTGGACGCGGCTCACGTAAGAATTCTACGCTTGTTCGCACATTACTTGGAGCGAGATTGGTTCTTTACCCCGTACCTATGTAAGAATTCTATGTACATTTACGCATTACTTGGATGCAGGGTCATTCCACGTAAGCATTCTGTGCAGGGCAGGCACATTACTTGGACGTGACTCGCACAAGAATTCTACGCTTATTCGTGCATTACTTGGACGTGAGATTAGTTCTTCGCCCTGGACCCACGTAAGAATTCTACGTACATTTACGCATTACTTGGATGCAGGTTCGTTCCACGCAAGCATTCTGTGAGGGGCAGGCATATTACTTGGACGTGGCTCGTGCAAGAATTCTATGCTTGTTCATGCATTACTTGGACGTGAGATTGGTTCTTCGCCTCGGACCCGCACAAGAATTCTACGTACATTTACACATTACTTGGACACTGGGTTGTTCCATGCAAGCATTCTGTACGGGGCAAAAACATTACTTGGACGTGGCTCACGTAAGAATTTTATGCTTGTTCATGCATTACTTGGATGCGAGATTGGTTCTTCACCTTGGATTTCCAGTGCGTAATTGTTGACAAATCGTTTGGTTCCCCAGTTTGTTTTACACACGCGGCTTTTCATTTTTCAATGATGGCGGGTAATCATGGTTTTTGAATTTCAATGCACTTTTCTGATCCATCATTTATTGGCCATCATGCTCTCTAGGCCGTTGGATCGCGGGTAACCATCAATCCTTCTGATCCGATGGTTAGTTTGTTTCTTTTATAAACTGGAGGATTCTCTCCCTCCCTCTCATTCTGTTGTTCGAAATTTTTCAGTTTCTAGGAACCACTTTCTTTTTCCTTCCACTAGAGTCTGGGTAGTCAGCATGGTGATCTAGGTTACGCACGACCTACTATCTGCTAGGGCTCTTAGTCTTTACTCTTGGTGTGGCTCGCTCACAGCAGCCTAACCAGCCTTTTTTACTCTGTAGATGGGAGCAGGTCACATGTGATGTCACCACCTGATAGGGGAGGCGATGAAGAACCCGAGTCAAGTCCAGATGCGAAGGTGGCGTAGAGTGCTGGCGACGCGACTCCTAGTGGGAGAGGGGATGTCTCAACCTCTATGGCTTGCCAAGACCCTTCAGAGGGACCGAGCGTTACAGTGAGAGAACATCATGAATGGCACGAGTTTATGTTTTATGCCTCCATGATGCGGTTCCATGACGTTCAGCTTGCTGTTCGTTCCCATCGGGTACCTAAAGGATGTAGTGTCTTAGTTTCGACAGCAGATGATTACGTTGCACATCCCCCTAGGGGTTTTATCACTATAAGCCTTCCATACTTTACAGCGGGATTTAGATTCCCAGTTCCTCCTTTCATTATCGATTTTCTCAATAGAATAAAGCTCAGCTCGTTCCAACTGGCCTCTAATTCCTATGCCTCGCTGATCTCCCTTGCTTTAATCCACATGGGCAATTGCCTTCCGCCACTATCTCCTGAGACCTTGTGCTATCTTTATGACCTCAGGTGTGCGAGTGCATCTGATGGGCTATATTATCTTACGGCTCAGAGAACACCATACAAGGATATCTTGCTGAACGGGGTCGCTATAGGCAAATCTAACGTAGGGCCATATAAATATCATTGGTTCTACATTTCTTGCCCCTCGCTACGTTATCTCAGGAACTTTGATTTCGTTCTTACTCTAGGTAGGTTAGTTAATAGTGAATGTATATGACGATATTTTGAGTTAATTCTTTCTAACCCTTGCTCATTTTTTGTAGTTGAGACTGGCAAGAATCCCACCTTGACGATATTTTAATTTAATTCTTTCTGACGATGGTGTTATACGGGCTCGCGCCTCCCTTGAACATCGAAGTTACTGAGGAAATTGGGATTCACTGAGTGTCGAAAGTGAGACCAGCCAATTTCGATAACTATAACACCATTATGGAGCTCATTCTGAAGACACCACCATCTCGAGTTGCAAGATGAAACCTCTCACCTCCTGATGTCAACCTGCCTCCTCCCCCTATGTACCAAACTTTTACCCCTGGGGGTGACATAGACCCGAATGTTACTGAACTACCCCTGCCCCTCGTAGCGGCTTCTCTGTAAGAGACGACCCTGCCATTGTAGTTTGAAATAGTGGACACGACTGAAGCTACCATTCCATCCAGTCCTCTCCCCAAGAGACGGAAGGTTGACAAAGGAAAGAGGAAGGTGCCTTCTCATGGCAACAATGATGAGTTTGTCCTCCAACTAGTGGAACCCGGCTCCAAGATTGAGGGATATGACTAGACCTTCATCCAAAATATGAGTATGATTTTAGGGTCGAAGCAAAAAGTTAGGGTGCTGGAAGCTGAGGATTGCACCATAGGGCGGCTTGCGGGATACGCCACTCGTCATGGTCTCGTGGTAAGCTTCAGCCACAATTTTCAGTCTTTACAGTTACTTCATAATTTTTTAATTTGTGGCCTTTCTTTTGTAGAATGTCTTGACACTGCTAAAGATTAAGGAGGTGGCACGAGTCTAAGAGGACAGGGAAGCTTACGATTTTTATGGTCAAAAATTTGGAGTGGCATGAAAAGATCAAGGAGATGGAGTTCGAGCTTTCTGATGAGGTAGCGTGTCGTGAGGTGGCTGAGATTAATTTCGGGCTTACTTCTAACAACTTGAGGAAGGCTATGATAGAGTTAGATGAGGTGAAAGAGCATCTATAGACAGCTAAGAGGGTCATCGAAAATGCCATACAACAAGCAAAGTCCTCGGACCATCGGGCCGAAGCTGTCGAGAAGGAATTGGAGGCAGTGAGGAAAGAGTTCTAGCTTGCCAAGGAGGAGATGTCTTCATGGGTGGCAGTTGCCACCAAGGAATCAAGGCAACAGACTTGCGAAGACTTCCTCTTCACCCTATGGGAGAAACATCCGGAGCTGGACCTTTCATTCTTTAGTCCACAAGCCATGGAGGTCGTGGAATCTTTTAAGAGTGACGTCACCGAGGCCAGCCCCTGGGACAAGGAGTAGAGTGCTGAGATAGGAGTTCTCCATGAGGAAGCTGCTGCACCGTCGACCAAGGCTCCTAATGACCCCGCCCCTGATGCTCCCGAAACTTCGGCTCCTTAGGATGTAATTTTGAATTTTTTTTTTGTTGTCGATCTGTATTCTTTGGGTACAACAACTTTGCTTATAAGATTTTGAACTTCTGGTAATTTGAATGCTACAAGCTTATATTAATTGCTATCTTATGACGCACTAGGTTCCCCCTTCCTATAGACACTACTTCTTCCAAATCTAAAGGAATTACATACAAATTTTTAGGGGAATTGCATACAAAATTCCTCTCGTGGTGGACTCTTTCCAGATTCGAATATTTACTGGTAGTATCGGCGCAGATGCTTGGCATTCCAAGCACGGGGGAATTCTTCTCCGTTTAAGTCCTCTAGGTGTTAGGCTCAATTACTCACAATCCTTTTTATTAAGTATGACCCTTCCTAATTCAGTCATAAGGTCCCTTCATTAGACTTATGGGTTCTCGGTAGGACGAGGTCACCAGGCTTGAATCTCCAGATCCGTACTCTTTGATTGTAATACCTCACAATGCGCTGTTGATGTATGGCGATCCTGAGACCAGCTTTGTCCCTTGCTTCCTCCACAAGGTCCAAACTCACAACGAGCAGTTGGTCATTTTCTTTTGGGTCGAAGGTAATCTTTCGTTGGGTTGTGACTTCAAATTCTGCAGGAATCATTGCTTCACATCTGTAGACCATCAAGAAGGGGGTTTCTCCCGTGGAGCTATAGGGGGTTGTCTTGTAGGCCTATAGTACTGTCTGTAGCTCGTCTACCAATACTCCTTTCTTAACCACTAGTTTCATTTTCAAGATCTTTTTAATGATCTTATTCACAGCTTCTACTTGCCCATTGCTTTAAGGGTGATCTACAGATGTGAAGCTCTTAACAATTTTGAAGTCATTGTAAAACTTGACGAACTATTCGCTGGTGAATTGGGTCCCGTTATTGGTGATGATCTATTGAGGGACCCTATACCTGTAGATGAAATTGTTCCAGACGAAGTTCAGAACTTTGGAAGATGAGATCTCGACAAGCTCATTTGCCTCAGCCCACTTTGTAAAGTAGTCTATGATCACGATCGCATATTTGCAATTGCATCATACCTTTGGTGGCTGCCCAATCAAATCTATTCCCCAAATGGCGAATGGCCATGGACTTGTCATTTGCTTTAGGTAAGCTAGCGGAACCCGGGGCACCTTCACGAACTTCTAGCATTTATTACATTTTTTAACGAGGTCTAGTGCATCTTGTTTCATAGTTGGCCAGTAGAATCCCTGCCGAAGAGCTTTTTGTGCCAATGATAGCCCCCCAGCATGGTTTCCATAGTGTCCCACGTGGATTTCTTCTAGAACAATGTCGCAATCTTTATTGTCTATGCACCTCCGGAGGGGGGTTAAGAACCCTTTCTTATAAAGAATGTCATTGCAGATACAATACCTAGCTGCACGTGCTCGCAGGTGCCATGCCTCGAGCTTATTTTTCGGTAAGATTTCGTCCTTCAGGTAATCAACGATGAGGTTCATCCTGGAGTCGGGCCTTTCAGTAATCGCCATGATTTCATCCTGGTGTTCAATACTCGGGGACAAAAGGAGTGATACTGGGATTGACTCCACAAGATTTGGATCGTTGATAGTAGAGAATCGAGCCAGAGCGTCAGCATAAGCATTTTGAGATCGTGGAACCTGGATGATTTCGGATTGTTGAAAAGACCCCAGTAACCCTCGAACATTTTTAAGATACCTCACCATCCTTTCCTCCTGGGCTTGATACTCACCTTTTATTTGACAAATAATGAGTTAGGAATCACTGAATATTTTCAATCTTTCAGCTTGCACCTCCTTAGCCAATCGCAAGCCATCCAGCAAAGCTTCATACTCAGCTTCGTTATTCGTGGCTTGGAATCTGAATCTTAAGGCACTGAAGATTTTATGCCCCTCTAGGCTGACGAGGAGTATTCTTGTGCCAGACCTTTGGTTGGTGGATGACCCGTCAATGAATAACTCCCACCATGGGGCTTCAGAGATTTCCGCTTCTTCTTGTATGGGTCCCGTGAATTTGGAAATAAAGTCAGCTAACACTTGCCCCTTGATAGCCGTTCTGGGCTTATACTCAATGTCGAATTGAGCGAGCTCTACTGCCTAGTTAAGTAGTCGTCCGAAAGCATCGATCTTTTACAGGATTTTCCTTAAGGGGTATTGTGTGAGGACTCTAATGCTATGGACTTGGAAGTAGGGCTGTAATTTCCTTGAAACTATGATCAAGCAGTAGGTGAGCTTCTCCACAGGCGAATACCTTGTCTCTGCATCTGACAACCTTTTACTTATATAATAGATAGGGAACTAGATAGCCCTCTCTTCCCACGTCAACACTGCGCTTAAGGCATGCTGAGATACTCTGTGGTACACAGTCAAATTTTCACCTTCTTTTGGCTTAGAAAAGAGGGATGCTTAACTAAGATAAGCTTTAAGCTTCTTAAATGCAACCTCTCATTCTACGGCCCATTCAAACCTTCTCTCCTTCTTGAGGATGTCGAAGAAGGGGACACACTTGTTAGTGGCTTTTGAAATGAATCGACTGAGGGCAGTGACTTAGCTGTTTAAGCTTTGGATGTCTTTTGGGCCAGTGGGAGAGTGCATGTCGAGAAGAGCCCTAATCTTTTCCAGATTGGCTTCGATCCCTCAGCTGTCGATGATGAAGCTGAAGAATTTGCCCGAGGCTACACGAAATGCACACTTAAGTGGATTCAGCTTCATCTGATACCTCCTCAAGGTTTGGAACACTTCATCTAGGTTGCAGATGTAGTCAGCGAGCCGCTTGGACTTTACAAGCATGTCATCCACATATACCTCTATTGTTTTATCGATTTATTCTTAGAACATTCTATTTACTAACTGCTGATAGGTTGCCCCCGCGTTTTTAAGTCTGAAAGGCATCACCTTGTAGTAGTATAGTCCATGGTCAGTGATGAATGAGGTATGTTCTTCATCCTGTGCAACCATCAAAATTTGATTATATCCCGAGTAGGTATCCATGAAGCTAAGGAGCTCGTGTTCTACTGTTGCATCCATAGGCTAATCTATCCTCGGTAGAGGGAAGCTGTCTTTCGGACACACCCTAATAAGGTCTATGAAATTGATGCATATTCTCCATTTCCCATTATTTTTCTTAACGAGGATGGGGTTGGCTACCCAGGTGGGGTACTGCACTTCCCTAGTGAAATTGTTGGCCAGGAGCTTGTCCATCTCTTCTTTAAGTGCTGCGTAGCGTTTGGCGGTTATCGGTCTTCTTTTCTGGCAAACTGGCTTAGCCTGGGGATTGATCTTCAGTTGATTTAACATTATTCTTGGATCGATACCTACCATATCTTCATGGTTCCAAGTGAAGACGTCCACATTTGCCTTAAGAAAACTTGCCAGCTACATCTTTACTTTGGGTGGCAATCACTTTACCACATTCAAGCACCTTTCCTCGTCTGACTCGCTTACCTGCACATCTTCCAGATCCTCAATTGGCCCGGTGGCATATTCAGCATCCATCTCTTGAGGGTCAAGGTTGTAAGTGACCCTTTTTTCGCTCGTTGAGCATAAGTCTCCCCCAGAAACTACATTCACCTTTTTTCCTTGCACCTTGACTGCTTCTTCATAGCAATGATGGGCTACTTGTTGCTCTTGCTGGACGCATACCACTCTGCTCGGAGTAGGAAATTTTATGGTAAGCATTCTGGTTGATGCTACCATGTCAAAATCATTCATGGTAGGCCGTCCCAGTACCATGTTGTAGGCAGAGGGATAATCTATAATTAAGAAATCTGCCATAGGGGTGGCTTATCGGTCGGGGTCTCCTATGGTGTGTGGGGGCTTAATTCGTCCTACTAGAAGTATTCCATCTCCGATAAATCCATAAAGGGGTTCTGGTGATGGGTCTATCTGGTCTGTGCTTACACCCATCTGATCAAAACATGCTTTATACATTACATTGATCGAGCTTCTAGTATCTATCATTATCCTTCTCACTTCCATATTGTCAATTTTTGCCCGTATGATGATGGCATCGTTATATGGGAAGTGAACTCCTAATGCATCCTCTTCCATGAACGAGATGTCATTCGTGATGATTTTCACCCTTTTGACTGGTCTATCATTTTACACGTGATTGGTGAGAAGGACACGGCCTGCCGCCTACACATAATGATCGCGTGACTAACTTGATGTGCCACCTATATAAGGCCCACCATGTATGGTGAAGATGGTCCTCATGGAGGGTCCTTCCTCATTCTCAGGGGTCTGATGATGCTGCATCGCATGCTGTTGAGGGTACGAGGGCCGCTGCCCTAGAGCTCTCACCATGTATTCCTCCAAATGACCTCTCTTGATCAGGTCCTCTATGGCATCTTTCAATGCCCAACAATCTGACGTATTGTGCCTAACTTCACTGTGGTAGCTATAGAATCTGTTCCGATTTCTCTTGTCCATGGGGGTCTTGACAGGCCTAGGCTACCCAAAGTCTTTGTTATTTCTCTCTGTCGCGTAGATTCTGTCTGGGGCGTATGACAAGACGGTATAGGTCTCATAGTGGCGTTGAGATTGATATGGCTTGCCTCAGGCTTTCTTCACAGTTTGACCTCCCAAACCATCCTTTTAGCCTTCTCGATTATTTTCATTCCCACTTCTTTTCCCCCTTGGAGGTATCTACTTCGTCTTTCTTCTTCGACTTTTTCAGGTCGAAAGTCTCTTCCTAACGGATCTCCTTAGCAGCCCGCTCGTAGAACTCGCCTATGTTTTTAATAGGAGACTTGCATATATCTTTATACAGTTTCCTATCTTTTTAGAGTTCGGCAGAGATTGCAGTGAGGATACTCTCGTCCGACGAGCTATCAACATTCCTGACCTCTTGTTGGAACCTTATGATATAGTCCTTGAGCGTTTCATCCTTTCATTGGAAGACTATAGCTAAATGACATGAGGGGGTGAGTTGCCTCTTTAATGCCCTATATTGGCCGAGGAATTTAGTCAGGCATTCTTCCCAACTCCTAATGCTGCGAGCCAGAAGACTTCTAAACCATGTCAGAGGTATTTCCCCGAGTGTTGTTGGGAAGACTCGGCATTTCACCAGCGAGTTAGAGGTTTGCAGATCCATTTAGATGTTGAAAGAATCTAGATGATTATAAGGATCACTATCCCCATTATAGAAGGGGACGTTCAGAAATTTGAATCTGCGAGGAAGGGTCTCTGTATCGATTTGGTAAGAGAGGGGAGTCCTACCTTCATGGGACTCTCGATTTCCTCGGAAGGTAGAGTTCTTTTCTAACTATTCCATTCTCTGGAACAATTCTTCAACCTTTTAGTCTTGGAAATTAGGTGGATGGCTGGAGGCCTTTCGGCTCTTTTCTTCCCGCTTCCCTTGAGAATGTCTATCAAAAGTTTTATGTTTCTGGTGGCGTTTGCAGTCAAATGAGCTACGATCTGCTTCTTCATCGCTATTAGTTTCATTCAAGCCTCTGCTTCGATGCGAGCTCTCTTCCTGGGCACCATCCTCCTTGTCTTCCTCCTCCTTGTTCTCTCGAGTTTGGGGGACTTCAAACCTCAACCGTGAGTTAGAGGAGTGAAGTGAGTGGGTTTGGTGGCATTCGTCCCTAGTTTGCTGATCATGACGGGATCCCGGACAACGATGTTTATTTTCGGAGGTGGCGACTCCCCCTTGTCCTGGTTCACCTCGGGCGTGCACTTGGGATAACACTCGAACCATGTCGACCAGTTCCTTAATGGTATTTTCCAGTGCCTCCTGATGCTGGTTGAGCACTTCTTGTCACTGTTGACAAATCCACATGTCACCAGCTTCCTGGGTTGTCATTTGATGGTGGACAAAGGGAGTCGCACCAACATCGGAGGCTGCCATAGAGTCAGCTATGTCTCGCTGTTGTACCTGGCCTTCAAGTCAACCGATGGGAATTTCGGTACTCCTAATAGCTTTCCCCCTTGCCATTGCTTCTGAAATGGCTTATTAGAGATCTAAGATAAGGAGTATGCAGTGGGGGCCCTCCTTCTAGCACCAAAATGTTGACACCAAAATTCGGTCAACTAGTTTCAGTTCAACAACACCCCTGACTGCAAGTTAAAGAAAAGAAGAAATGGCAGGGAAGACCAGAAAGGAGGAAAAAGAGCAATGACACCAGGAGTTTATCGTAGTTCAGCTAAAGCCAGTTTTGGCCCCTACGTCCATGCTACTTTTCTATTATTTACTAATGGAAAGTCTTTACAGGGTCAGATTACAACAGCTACAAGGCTTTCTTACAACAGGCAGTATGCTCTCTTACTATAAGCAGAGCTTCTACCAGTAAAGCCTAACTTCTCTAAATTAGCAAAGTTTTTACATATATCTCTCTCTTCTCCTTCTTCTTTTATGATGGTCCCTCTTTTCTATTTATAGTAAGGAGGAAGGTTATAAATGTAATTCCTTGATCAGCAGAATGATTACCTTCGCCGTTCAAGGTATTAAATGCTTGCCATGGGCAATTAATGCTGGCAAATCATTGTCAGACTTCCAGGGAGCAGATGTGTAATTTCGGGGTCTGAGCTGTCAGACTTGGGGATGTATTTTGGATTGTTGACAGGGTTTCGTAAGGGTGTCTGTTGGCAGCGAGCAGGTCAAAGAGATCAAGGGCTGAGCGAGTGGGGAGTTCCAGGTGATCTCCTTTGTCCTCGTTAGGTCACTATCCCGGAGGTGGTGGTCTTTGCTCATTAAAGCGTCCATGGCTTTTGGTTTTTGTCTGGAGTCCTCGTTCAGCGGCATTGGACTCTTATCTGGGCTTCAACTTTGATCGATTACGTTTTCTCCTATACTTTAGTCCAGCCCAAACCTCGTATCTGGATAGCACCCATACCATTTTGATTCCTATCAACCTAGAAATTGCAAAAGACAAATAACTAGATTCCTATTGACCTAGAAATCTGAAAGGTAATCAAGAAGTATGGTAAGAAATATAATACCAACAATTAAGATGAATATATCAATTATCTAGCTGTGTTATCTTCACAAACTTGATCCAAGATTGTTAATCAAATATGTTTTGGAGAGGTAGAATTAGATAAGATGAAGCTTAAAAATTCTTTTTGTTTTCATGCTGAAAGTTATCAAGAATTGATATTAAGTTATATGCTGAAATGAGAGTGAGAGGGTATTTATAGATGTTGCAACCAACTTTTGAAAAATAAGTAACTTTTAAGTCGTAAATCAAATCATGAATCAATTCATAGCAGTTACCAACTAATGAATTGATTTGCTTATGAAGATAATGAAGAAGTTCATGATCGAATTGATGCATGAATCGATATACCCTTTCATGAAAAAGATTATGAATCGATTGCCTAATCAATTCAAACTATTTTCTAATGTTTTGGTAAAAGCATTTTCAAAAACTTTTCTTCATAAATTGATTACCTAATTTATTCAAGTATATTTCACAAGTTTTTTAGTATGAATCGATTCTTGATTCGATTCAAAAATAGTTATTATAAAAATTCAACTTGTAAAAAGTCATTTGAAAATATAGTTAGAAAATATTTATTTTCATCTTAGTTCATTTAATTTATTTCTACCTCAGTTTAGCTATTTTTAAAAATTTACTTAGATCAAAATTGATTAGAACACATTTACAAAAGATCCTA
>JANHAO010001493.1:0-32641 GCA_026873985.1 Saraca asoca
AAAAAAAATATATTTAATATTATTTACAACTTTGTCATTAATGAAAATAGGTATTCTTCTTATTTTTGAAAAAAATATGAAAATAACTATATACAAAAACAAGAGAAAATACCATTTTGTTGTTTCTTGAAAACTATTTTTCAGTTACACTTTTAGAAAACAGTTTTTGAAAAACAGGTTATCAAACAGATTTTTTTTATTTTTATAGAATAAAAAAATAAAAAAATTATTTTTGAAAACAAAAAAACAGCTTTCCAAACAGCCCTATAGCTTTCTTTTACGTGTTATTCATTTCTCAAAATATAATTGGATTTATTTTTCCTTTTTTATAGTTTCGACCATGAGTGCACACATACAAAAAATCTATTGTACCTTGGGGTTGCCGCCAGAGGCGAACCTACGTTGGGCCGAGTGGGGCCTTTTAAAAAAAAAAAAAATACGGTAGAATGATTAAATTGAAAATTTAGTAAAAATGTTAGGCTCTTGTGTAAGTTTACCTAAACTTCAGGGGGCAAATTGTAAATTCTTCATTTTCTCTAGAAGCTTCCCCACAAAGCACGAACCATCACCGGCCCTTAGCCCCCACTGACGAAAAATCCTGTGTCCACCATTGGTTGCCGTGTTAACACTTTACACTAAAGAAAGCAGAATAATCCTTGAAGACAGTGTCTTATATGCCTTAGAAAACTTTTCTTTTAACAAATTGATCAACAATATTAAGGATTAATGGTTTCTACAAATTCTGAAAACACTACTAATGTTTTTGATAATGGAATGTTGTCCTTAGCCACCATTGCAACTTATGTCATTGTTGCTCATGTTGCTTTGTTGGCTCATGTTGCTTTGTCATATGCCAAACCATTCTCGAATATCTCAGAAATTGAATTATTCAATGGCCAAAACTTCAAGTGATGGCAAGAGCACATCTCATTTATACTGGATATACATGGGGTTATTGAAGCTTTAACTATTGCAAAACTAGAATAGAATGCATAAGTGTGGCTCTATGCTAATAAGGTTTGCCGTTACACTGTTTTAAACACTTTAACTTCATAAGGAAGCAAAGTCAATATGAGAATATATGATCATGAAATATACTGCTAAAAATGTTGGGAAACAAAAATTCTTCATTGAAAATTATTATCGTTGGAAGATGAATGATGAAAAAAGTGATTAAAGCCCAAATCAATGAATATCACAAACTACTAGACTTAAAGGTAGAAAACATCAATCTGCAGGAATAATTTATTACTGGTCTATTTAATGAAAAATTGTCAGACTTTTGGAATGACTACAAGCAACAAATTAAAGATACCAACCAAAAGGAATCTTAATCTACTAAGGCAAAGTTATTTTGTTGAAAGGCTAATTTGTTGCATAACAATTTGCACTTAATGAGGTACTATAAGAAAACTTCTTCTTATATCTAGTACAAATAAAATTGGTTGAGCCTGAACCTAACATTTCCATCTTAAAAAAAAAAAAAAGAAAGGAAAAGAATTACTTTGTTTTTGGTAAGTAAGACTATTATGCTTCAAAATGTAGAAAAAAAGTGAGAAGTGGCAATTCTTCAAAACCAAAAGTAAACTTAGTTGAAGAAGATGAAATTATTACTGTGATCATTTCTCAAATTAACAAGGACACTGATGTGAAAGATGGGGTGAAGGACTCTAGTGCCACTAGGCACATATATGCTAATAGAGATGCCTTCACCTCTTACTCATTAGTAGGAGTTGAAGAAGAACTAATCTATTTTGAAGATTCAAGAATTGCAAAAGTTCTAGAAAAAAGGCAAAGTCTTTTTGAAGCTCACATATGGCAAGATACTTGCTCTCAATAACGTGTTGCATGATCCCAACATTAGAGTAAATTTTATTTTCGTATCATTGTTGGTAAAAGTAGTTGTTAAGGTTTCATTGACAAAATTGTAATAACTAAAAAAAATGTGTTTATGGGTAAGGGCTATTTAATCAAAGTTTTTTTGTACTAAATGTTCAAAATGTCATCAATGAAAATGCTTCTAGTTCTACTTATATGGTTGATTCTACCTTTTTGACTGATTCTTATAATTTATGGCATACTAGATTAGGACATGTGAATGTTTTATATGTTAAAAATATTCAGACTCTTGGCTTAATATCAAGAATTAGTTCAATTGATAATAACATCAAATGTCAAATATGTGCAAAAACTAAATTAATTAAGAGATCAAGTGTACCAGTTAAAAAAGATTCAAAATTATTAGAATTAAACAGACATAGGAGATCTAAAGCAAACAATAACTAGAGGTGGTAAAAAATTATTATGTCACCTTCATGGATAATTATTCTATATGTACTAAAGTCTATATACTTAGAAACAAATATAAGGCTTTAGATATATTTTTACAATATAACGCTGAAGTTGAAAATCAATTAAATAGGAAAATTAAAAGTTAGCCCAGACAGAGGTGGAGAATACATAATATTCGATGACTTTTGCGAAAAAGAAGGAATAATGCATGAAGTCATACCTCCTTATTCACTAGCATCAATTTAGGTAGCAGAAAGGAAAAATAAAACATTAAAAGAAATTATGAATTTTATGTTAATAAGTTATTTAACACCTGATAATTTATAAGAAGAAGTTATTTTATCTGCATGTTATATACAAAATAGAACACCTTATAAGAAAACTAGTAAGATCTCATACGAATTGTGGAATGACTTTGCACCTAATTTAAAATATTTAAGAATGTGGAATATTTAGATAAGGTTATGATACCTAAACCTAAAAAAGGAAAATAGGATAAAAGACTTCTAATTGTCTGTTTATTGGGTATGCTAAATGCTGCAAATATATCTCTTGTTTTAAAGAGTGATGTACTTGATTACAATACCATAATTAAGACAAAGAATGTTAAATTCTTTGAACATATTTTTCCTTTATCTAATAAAGTTTCTTATGCATTTAAGACATCTTTTGCTCTTGAAAATACTTATGAGGAAACTAATGAAATTCTAAGAATAAGATGAAAGAATAAGAAAAGAAATAAATTTTGGAATGACTTTTACATATATTTTGTTGAAAATGATCTTTTATCTTATTATGAAGTTTTTTTTTATGTAAAATTTTGGAAAGAGCAATAAAAATAAAAACTGACTCAATTTTAAAATATTAAACTTGGGAACTAGATGATTTACCTCCCATAACAAAACTAATTGGTTCCAAATGAATTTTCAAAAGAAAATTAAATCCTAATAGTTCAATAGAAAAATATAAAGCAAGATTGGTTGCAAGATGTTTTACACAAAAATAAAATGTAGATTATTTTGATACATTTGCACTAATAACAAGAATTTCTTCTATTCGTATTTTGTTTAATTTAACTTCCATTTATAAACTTTTTATACATCAAATGAACGTTAAAATTGTTTTTTTTCCAAATGATGAACTAGAAGAATAAATTTATATGGTATAACTTGAAGGATATGTAGTTTTTGATCAAGAAAACAAAGTGTGCAAATTAAAAGAAAAAATCTTTACATAGTTTGAAATAAGCACCAAAATAGTGGCATGGAAAACTTGATCAAAATTTGTTGAGTGATGGATTTTAATCCATGAAGGTGGATAAATGTGTATATACAAAATGTGTAGATGGTGGTTGTGTAATCATTAACTTGTATGTTGATAATGTGATCATTTTTTAAATTAGTCGTGATTCAGTGCATATTACAAAATAACTCTTAACTTCTGAATTTGATATGAAAGATATGGGTGAAGTTAAAGTTATTTTGGGTGTTAAACTTATAATGAGTGATAATGAAGTAATATTGTTATAAGAACATTATGTTGAAAAACTCCTTAAGAAGCTTGGAAATTATAATGTAAAACCTACAAAAACTTTTTATGATGCAAACTTTCAATTAAAAAGAAAATTCGATGATCCTATTGCTTAGCCTAAATTGCTCAAATTATTGGGAATCTAATGCATTTAATGTATTTTTCTAGACCTAATATAGCTTATGTTGAATGTAGAATGAGTAGATACACTTAGAATCCCAATCATGATCATTGGAATACACTTATTAGACTAATGAAATATTTGAGAGGTACCATAAATTATGGTATTGTGTATAATGGATTTCCCATTATATTAAAAGGATACAATGATGCTAATTGGATCCCTGATTCAAATTATATTAAAATCCATTAATAGTTATGTATTTGACCTTGGAGGTGTTGCAGTTACATAAAAATCATCTAAACAAACTACTATAACAAAATCTACCATGGAGTCAGAATTTGTGACTCTTGAGATAACTGATAATGAGGTTGAGTGGTTAAAAATCTTTTTGGTAGATATATCTTTGAGAATGAAACCAACACTTTCAGTACCAGTGTATTGTGATTGCCAAGTGGTAATAGCCATTGCAAAGAATAAATCTTTCAATAGTAAGAATCGTCATATTCAATTGATACAAGTTGTTGTGAAGTAATTATTAAAAGATAGAATTATTTCTATTGATTATGTTAAGTTATAAAAGAATTTGGCCGATCCTTTGACTAAACTTGTGGGTAGGAAACAAGTATCATAAACATCAAGAGGTATGGGACTAAAGCTAATTTAGGAAATCAATAATAATAGTAACTTAACTTTTGTGATTGGAGATCCCATGAATTATATTCATAAGGTTAATAATAAGTCATTTATTGATTCTTGTAGCACTGTAAATTATTTAACTCCCTGTTATGGTGTGTAATTAATGCTAAATTGCAAATTACCAATGAGGGTGAGTTAAGCTTTTAATGAATTCTATATACCTTATGGATGATGTATTTAATTGTAGTACATACTTAATGAAATCACCTATATAAGTGTAGAGTGGGACTACTTCTATGAGATAGTGACATATCTTTAGAGCATTCATAAATTACTAGGTGTGCGTATAGTCTATTAACGCAAGATTGTATTAAACAATAGAAGTATTGTGAGCAGTGTAATATGACAAGTGAGAATTTTAGCTTACAACAAGATTTATTAATTCATAGAAGTTATGAATTTCACCAATATCTCTGCAAGTTATGTCTTATATATCTATATTTGGTTCATTGTCTAAAAGACACCAGATTGACGCATTCAACATATCCAACGAGCTTTTTTCAATTTTTTTAACCTTTTGAAATAAGTAGGGGATTGTTTGATAAAATGTTTAAATATTTCAAAAGATATTATTTTTGTATCTTTGACTAAGTCTTCACCTAATCTTATAATATCTCTTTTTTTCTCGACCAGAAACCAGCATACCCATATTTTGATAAATGTGCAATATACTAATATATTTTTTTTCTAACTTCTTTAGCACATGTTTCAGCGTACACTTTTTTCTTTCTTATAAATATCAAGCTTCATTATAAAAGAGGGTATATAAAACAAAAACATCAAAAGCAAAAGCATGGCTTTCTTTTACATGCTCTTCATTTCTTCAAATATAGTTGGATTTATTTTTTTCTCTTAATACTTTCTAGTCTATTGTTCCTACTCCTAATCATGAGTGTACGCATTTGGAGGATTTGTTGTATTTCATAGGTTGTCGCATCAACACTTTGTACTAAAGAGAGTGGAATAATCCTTGAGAACAGTATTATACATATTTTAGATAATTTTTTTTTTCAATAAATTTATTAATAAATAGTGATGAGAGGTTTAGAGGGAGAGTGACAACAAAAGAGGAAAGATTAATTTGCTGGGGCTTAAGGTTTTGTTAAGAGAGTGAGAATCGAAGAAAATAGGAAAGCTTGAACCATCACATATTGTTAAATCCATTAAATGACATCATATATTATTAGTTCTTAGAAAATTTCAATATTATCTGTTTGGAATGGTTAAGAGAGATCCATTCATAACTAATTTCTTTTAAAAAATGCTATTTATTTTTAGTTAATCAAAATATAAAATCACATTTAACTTCTAATTTTTGGTTGACAGTCATTAATTAAGAATGGTTGGGCAAATTCTATAAACCCCGGCTAATTCTATGGGTGTAAAGGGGAAAATCTTGTAATTGTCTAATACTCATCAGTGCTTTGTTGGGATTTCACAAAAAAAGGGTGTTATTTTGCAACGCCTTCATTTTTAATTTATTTTATGATAGACATATCATATAAATCAAATTAATTTTGCCTATTATAAAGTGAAAGAGAGCAATTTGACTTAAAAGCGTGTCATTTCTATGTTTCGAGTTAATGACGATAGTTCAAGAAACTTCACTCACCGGAAATTCCAAATGGACATGTGTGAGATATCAAAGAAGTTTCATGTTTGTGAGAGAGTACAAAGTTGAGAGACTTTCGTAAGCCTCATAAATTTACATATTTCATGATAAAATTCCATCATAATACCTATATAATTTTACTAGAGCATAGAACTTATACATAATTTATAAAATAAAACAATCACACTAACTAATAATAAAGACTTAGAAAAAGTTATTGATTCATAATTCAATTGATTCAATTAATTAAATTATTAGTCAAATAAAATGAAATTAAATAATTCAAGTAAAAGTAATTACATATATAAAAATTAACTAGCAACAAATAGATATTATAGATATGAGTTGATAGTGCATAGCATGTAAATGTAACGAATAAAATCACTATAAGATTTATAAGATCTTTGTTTTTGTTTGGTTCATGCAAATTTGATGTGATCCAATCTAATTAGTGGTTGAAGATTACTACTATGCATGCATCACAAGTGTACACAATTTTCACAAGAAGAGAGAATTTGTGAGTTCCGTATTTGCATTATTTTCTAAACATTGCTATCTAATAATTAATACACAGTGCCCATTGAGGACTTGGCCTAAGAATAGACAACACCTTGAAAAATGTCACAAACAAGTGAAGTTCTTGACACACAAGGTTGAGACAAATCATAATCATAATAAATTGATATAAAGCACGAATCTGTCAAATCCAAAATTTGAGTGGATGGCCAGTTGTGGGTGCCCATTTGCATTTATGTAAGGACTTGTGAAGCGAAGACTTGGCTCGACTTGCTGGGAGGAATTATTGGCAGCAGGACCACAATGCTATCAACATCTTTCTTCATCATTCGGTGGCTCTTTTTGAGTTCCAAATGGACCTTCATTCGGCTACTTGTTCCTCCCACTCCTCTATCTTTAACCACCCTTTTCTACTTTGTTGTCAAAACTTAATTAGTTCTTTGTTTAAATAATGTGATTAAAGGTTGTTCGTGAATAATAATGAGATTGGTTTTTTTAATTCGAATTCAGAATATTACATATGTATTAAATGAATTGTCATATTATCATAAAAATATAATTAAATATATATATTTTTATTTTTAATATTTTTTTAAGGATAAAAATCCATTTTTTTTTA
The DNA here is from genome assembly GCA_026873985.1 of Saraca asoca. NCBI lineage: Eukaryota > Viridiplantae > Streptophyta > Magnoliopsida > Fabales > Fabaceae > Saraca > Saraca asoca. Next base: position 7,390 of record JANHAO010001493.1, read on the forward strand.
TTATAATTGATACTTTTTCAATCAATATTTATTATCATATCATCAAAGTTAAAAAAATACATATTTTATATTGATTTTCATCGAACTTACTTTCTCTGAATATTATCATAGAAGTACTTTTTTATTAAGTAATGACCTAAAACCACTAGGCTAACGACCTTGGTGGTCATCAAACTGTTATGCTATATAAGAAAAATGAATATGGCCATTGGGCATATGAGCATAGCTTATATATAATCAATTCAATTGCCACAAAAAGAAAGTGAAAAGGGGGCCTGAAAGCTTTTTCTTGGGCCAATGGGCTGGGCTGTTATGAAGCCCATGCTAAATTAGTGAGTCTATTCTGGGCCGTTAGGATTATACCAACTTGGCACGCTCTTCAACCACATAGTGAAATCTATCGGCATTCTAGATAGACTTGGCAAAAATTCTAAGACCTAGTGCAAAATCTATGTTGTATAAAATTTGAAGGTTAATATATTAAATTGAACAAAACAAAAGTAAGGAATAAAATTAAAACAAATAATTTAGGAGATAAAAATATTAAAAGTTAAGATGTTGAAATAAATGACCAATTTTTTTTTTTAAAAGTAGGATAAAAAATGACTAAAATGTTAGAGGATTTATTTTAATTTTAAATGAAGTATTACTTTCAATGAAAAATATATTTTCTTTCATTTTTCTCATAAAATTGTCAAATCTCATATATTTTTAAAAAAGAGGATGAATATGACAAAAAAAATAAAATTGTATGCATCATCAGCTGGTTATAATTACTAACAACTGATGAACAAAGTGGAGAGGAAGTACAGCTTTGATCTTAAGTCTATCTAGCTCTTTATTTGTTGAGGAACAAAACTTACAATTATGATATAATTGATTGCATAATTTAAGGCAAGTATATACTTTTAATAATATGTATCAAATAAAACATAGATTTTTCACAAAAATATATTTTTTTAAAAAAATTGTGTTATAAATTTGTTCTGTATAACTACAATTTTTATTTTTTTTACCGTATAAAATCAATAATTTTATTTTATATCCACATATAATATATATACTAGAATTATACTTGTGCATTTAGTTGTAAAATAAATATTTATCAGTTCATATCATCTATGCTAAAGAGGCAATAATTTTTAGAAGTAGTACATGTTTGTAATGAATTTAAAATAATTTGAAAAAATATTAACTACTTAAAATTGTAAATAGCAGCAAGAAAATTGATTCAAACGTGTAGTAAGTCATGTGTCACAAGGTTATTGGTTGGTAATTCAAGGTACGAGTACCTTCATTGATTACTCAAGGTATGCGACAACGACAACTCACTGTACCGAGTAAAAACGCCTTAAACCCTACCAAAAAGAGATTGTTCAAAAAAGAAAAAACGCATGAATCAGCCTTAAACCCTAATATCTTATCCCTCTCACGCAGCCTTCCAAACTGTTATCTTCTCCATCAGACCATCGCCGGCTTTCACGGTTTGTTTCTGACATGCCCACAAATCTGATATCGCAACTCCGTCTCCTCAACACTTCTCCATTCACTCGTTTTCCTTCCATGAAGTTCGGAGCCCCGACTCAAACTTCCCGGTCCTTGCCCATTTTTTGTCGGGTTTTCCCTTTCAGGCTCAACCACCTGGCGTTGCAGTCACACTCAGTTCGAAATGAACAAGTGGGTGTACGGAGGTTCTCGTCTCGGTCGTTTCCAGAGAGGAACACAGCCAGGCCGAGGTCCGAATTCACACGGGTCAACCGGGAGGTTCGGGCTTCGAAGAGCCTCATTGAGGATGAGGCTGAACTCAGTAACTGGGTTGATGAGTTGAGGACCGATTTGCATCGGGGTAGACTCACTAGCGATGAGGATGACTCGGATGGAGAAAAGGGTCGTAATGGAAGGAGGGGCGGAGGGTCTTTTTCGATGAAGAATAGGAGGGAGAATGGAGCAGATAGGTTTGGCGAGTCAACTTGGAGGAGAACTCGTGACCCGGTTGAAAAATTTTCCAGGAATCCTCGGAAAGTCAGGGGTTTTGATTATGAATTGGATAGGGACCAGAAAGAGGATGGATTTCAATCGAGGGGAAGAAATGGGGTTCCTAGAGGCGGGAATCCGAAATCTGTATTGGGGAAGAGAAGGGGTGGAAAGGATTCAAGAAGAAAGTCACAATTTTTAAGTGAGGATAATGATATTGATGACAATGAGGAGGTTTCAGGAAAGATCATGTGTGGGTTTAAAGATTTGCTAAGTGAAGATGATAGTGATGATGTTAGTGAAGATGATGATGGTGAAGAGTTATTGAAGAAGAGTAGGAGTTCCTTGTTTGGTAAGGACGAGAGCAGTGCGCCAAGCCCAAAGGCATCACCTGGAAGATCTGACTCTTATTTAAGTGAAACCAGGTACGTGCAAAGAAGTTATTACTGTATGTAATGTATTTAACACGTAACAATTTCTTTGTGAGTTAGAGTTCATTTTATCTTTTAGTTATTCTCAATCTTGCTTCAAATGGCTGGATGACCTATTAATGGATGGAGGAAAAGTGATACATTCAGTAGGTCCACTTTTAAATTTATTATGGTGTACATGTTGAGAGCCTAAAAAACTAATAGACTAGAAGGTGGGAGGGTTGAGGGTGGTGTAGAATAAGGGATTGGCGTATCCGGTATTTGTAGCTAGGTGCCCCCTTAAGTGAATGAATAACTATAGCACTGCGTCTCCAGTATTACTCACTTGACATACTGTGGTAGTGAGTGAACAGTAGCCAGTTATTTAATTTACAGACTTACTGTGGACTGTGGTTCATGAAGCTCAAGTTTTCTATTAAGAAAATGGAGTATGATAATCAAGGCAATGTTTTAATGCAGCCACATGATATAAGTAGCATCTTTTTAATTGGTCATTGGACAGTTTATGAGCTTGAATGGACCGGACCATATCTTCCTTGTCTATGTCATTAATAATGTTGAAAAGGATTGTTCATCTTTACTTATTGTTATTCCATGCCTTGCATGGGTAAATTGGATGGAGGTTGGGCTTTTATGAATACTACCAGGAGCGAACATATTAGAAGTCAAATGTCTTTTCTTTGCAGAGGATGATGATAGAAATTTAACTAATTTAGAGAGGATAAAAAAAGGTGAGCTTTGTGCTTATAGTTTGATGACTATTGACTTATATGAGTCTTTCTACAATTTCAATGCATGCATATAGTTGTGCATATGTATCATGTATGCCTGACTTCTGGGAGATTATGGACAGATTCGACCAATGTGCAATCTCCCCATTATCATTGAAAGGGATCAAGGAAGCTGGATATGAGAAAATGACTGTTGTGCAAGAGGCAACTCTTCCATTAATACTCAAAGGTTGGTTTCTTTTCTTTCCCATGGAGCAATCATCAAAAAATAGTTTTAGATATATCCTCAGTTGTTGTGTGTCTTGTCTTTTTATAAGAAGAGATGTTATTTACATCCTACATGACCAGTCACCATGGTTGTTGCGAATTGAAAAACCAATTTTTTGAATCGCGAATCAAATCATGAATTGTATGATTCATGATCAGGACATAAAATGACTTGAGCTTTATATTATATATATACAAAAAAAATTAAATAATTAAGAAGCTAGGAAAATGACTTAGACATAGATATTTAAATAATATCAGTATTATAAAGCATGCAAGTGCATAGCAACATAGTCAAATAATGTATCCTAATCATATAAAAAATATTATGATAGCAAAAAAAAGGGGGAGGAGGGGAGGAAACAAGGTTTCTAAAGTTGGGTTGTGTGAGATTTGACTCCATCATGTTACAACTTGATTGGAAACCCAATAATCAAAATTGACTAAATTGTAGGATTCAAATTGTGAATCCTAAGATTCGTGCAGTTCTAGTTAAGATTCCATGACACAATAGATTCAAATAGATGAATCGAATTGTCACATGCTTGACTTGAATTGTGAATCGTAAGATTTTGATAACCATGCCTGTGGGTCATTTAATTGGTTGGGACTTGGGAGTTAAAACTTTTGGTGCTATTATATCACTATTCCCACATCTGTGTTCAAATTATTTAGTTTACCTAAAAACCAGAATGTGTAAGAAAGCAACTTATTATACCTACTTAAATTAACATTATCTTCGTATATCTTGAGCTTATATATGATCATGCTTACTTTAATCAACTACCATTTCCAGGTAAGGATGTCCTTGCGAGGGCTAAAACAGGCACTGGAAAAACTGTAGCCTTTTTGGTAAGCCTCTTCTGCATGTGTTTGACTAAGTTCATTGGTGGTCATTAACCATCTGCATCATTAGCATTTTCTTGTTATACTTCAATTTTTTGGGGTCAATTGATATTAGAAAGGTAGAAATGACATGTTACCCATGTTTTCATAATTAAGTCAGTATGTCACATTTTGTACCTTTGTTGACATTTGATGTACAAAATTGGATTCATTTTGTGACTCCTTGAAGTTTCCAGGAAAATAAGCATTCCAATATGGTTTCATTAACTAATAGATTGATTTCTTTGGTAGTTACTACTTATTGACCTGTTAACCTTCTATTTAATATTGTGCAATGTTACACCTTTGTGGTGGATTATGTGATGTCTATGCTTCATGTATATGCAACGGGTTTCTAGCACTTTAAAATTACTGTAAATAGTTCTTTCTACCAACAAATCCAACTCGGTCCCTTGGGCATTTGAGTGAGGCATTCTTTATTTTTTTACCTTCTCTCCCTGTTTTACCTGAGCCTGTCTCGTTGCTGATCTATGTTGGCCTACTGTACCCTATTTTCTGATTTAGCTTGTACATGAGAGGGAGTGTTAAAGGAATAGGTGTGTTGTTTGGGGATGATACATCACAATGGGTTGAGGTATGATATGTATGAACATGGTCACAAACATGAAAAAAAGAAAAAGAAAAAAAAAATGCTAACTTGGTCCTCTTAATAGCATAAGTATCTGAGTTAGTATTTGTAGGTCATTTTACTAAACTCATTACCCTTGATGAATGGTAATTGGTTGCTTAATTCTACTTATTTCTGAAGTGTTTCTATTCAGCTTCCATCAGTTGAAGTGGTTGCAAAGTTGCCTCTGGTTGATCGTGATCAAAGGCGGCCACCAATTTATGTGCTTGTCATATGCCCAACTAGAGAGCTTGCAAGTCAAGCTGCTGCAGAAGCAGATAAACTTTTGAAGCATCATCCTACTATTGGTGTTCAAGTTGTGATGGGGGGGACTAGACTTGCTTTAGAACAGAGACGGATGCAAACAAACCCTTGCCAGGTGAATTATTTTCTCATTGCTGCCAAAATTATATTTTTTGGAGGCTAGATAAAACTTACATACTCCATAAAGACAAAAAGTCAAACCAATAAAAAAATCTTTAGATTTTACATACATTATTAAACAGCTTTGAAGTACTCTGGTCTCTGTGAAAGAAATGCATGACATGAGGATGGATATTCTGTTTCTTTTAGTTGGGACTCAATTCTTCTAGGCATCTCACATAGCAGAACTGATTGGTTTAACTGTTCTAGTTTTTTAAGAAATATTTGGTAACACATAAATAAACAAAAAAACTTATTTTCACATTATTAGAGTTAAAGGTTGTCTAAACAATAATGGTCGTAGGCGAAGATTTTGTGGCTTCACAGCAAGTCATATTCTTGCAAACTTGTTTGTCAAATATTTTGTAATAGTTTGAATTTTTCATACTGTGCAGATCCTTGTTGCTACACCTGGCAGACTTAGAGACCACGTTGAGAATACTGCTGGTTTTGCAACTAGGCTGATGGGTGTGAAAGTCCTTGTGCTTGATGAAGCTGATCATTTACTAGACATGGGATTTCGTAAAGACATTGAGAAGATAATTGCTGCTGTTCCTAAAGAAAGACAAACACTTCTGTTTTCTGCCACCATCCCAGGAGAGGTTATCTTAATTTTTTTTTAATTTATAGTTTTTTTTTTGGGTAATACATTCATCATTTGATCAAAAAACATAAGATGGTCATTGGTGTGTAGGTCCGTCAAATTTGTCATATTGCTTTGAGAAGAGATCATGAATTTATTAATACAGTACAAGAGGGTAGCGAGGATACACACGCACAGGTAAATTGTTGAGAACTCCTTACTGATAACTAATGATAAGATATTTTACATTGATATGTGTTGTTTATTGTATGCATATCTCTTAATTTTGAGACTTTGCGTATATATATGCCTTAAGTCTTAGAAAACATATAATGCCTTTTTTCTCTATTCATGAGATGTTGGATCATTTCAGGTTCAGCAGATGCATTTGGTTGCCCCGTTAGACAAGCATTTCTCCCTATTATATACTCTTTTGAAAGAACACATTGCAGATGATGTTGACTATAAGGTTGTCTTTCTAATCCTCAACCAGCCATCTCGACTATTCTATTGTATTTTTCAAATTGATTAGCATGACATAATTTCTAAAAGGGGAAAATCATATGTTGGATTTAGGATGTTGCTTCTACATTCTGGAACTCCCACCACAATTATGTTTTGGACGATATGTAACCGGTAGCTTTTTGCTGATTAGGTTCTTGTTTTTTGCACGACGGCTATGGTCACAAGACTAGTTGCTGACCTTCTTGGTGAGTTGAAATTGAATGTGAGAGAAATTCATTCTAGAAAGCCCCAGAGTTATAGAACAAGGGTATCAGATGAGTTTCGGAAGTCAAAGGGTCTAATCTTGGTCACTTCTGACGTATCTGCACGTGGAGTTGACTACCCAGACGTCACACTTGTTGTACAGGTAATAAATAGAGAATCTCCTCCATCCATGGCTATTGGCCATTACCAGCCTTGCTAGGATGAAATGCCTGAATTGTTTACATGGATTCTTTTAATGAAATGCCTGGTAATTATTTCGCTATTCTGACCCCCCTCTTTTCTCCCTTGATTTTCCAAAACGATAGGTCGGTTTGCCAGCTGATAGAGAACAATATATACATAGACTTGGTAGAACAGGGAGAAAAGGTAGAGAAGGACAAGGCATATTGCTACTTGCTCCTTGGGAAGAATTCTTTCTATCTACTGTAAAGGATTTGCCAATCACAAAAGCTCCGGTACCTTCAGTAGATCCTGACACCAAGAAAAAGGTATTGCTTTGTTTTACTTCATTTATCCCATGGATGGAGACAATATATCAAGTTTTCTAACGGAGTGAATCACAATGGCTTGCTCTAAGGTTTGATGAAATCACAAAGACGTCCTTTTTGTTTTGAAAATTTAAGATATCTCCCTTATTTTTGAATGTCAACAAAACATAGACCCTCTGATCTCGAAAATTACATAGATTTCTCTGTTTTTAATTAAAACACGACAGTGAATTTCCCTTTATATTAGAATTTTCAGAAATAAAAGGGGATGTCCCTACAATTTCAGCGGACCAGTGGTTAAAACAATTTATTATTTTCCAATAATTAGGCAAGTTCATACCAACATTATGCTGTAATGTAACAGGTGGAAAGAGCACTTTCTCTTGTGGAGATGAAGAACAAAGAAGCAGCATATCAGGCCTGGCTTGGTTACTACAATTCAAACAAGAAAGTGGGAAAAGACAAATACAGGCTTGTGGAGCTAGCAAATGAGTTTAGCAGATGTATGGGGCTTGATAATCCTCCAGCAATTCCTAAGCTTGTTCTTGGCAAGATGGGCCTTAAAAATATCCCTGGCTTACGTTCCAGATAAAGTTGTCTGATCAGTGGTTACTGACAAAGGCATGTGAAAGAATGTTGAAGGTTGCTATTTAAGATATTCACTTTCATTTATTGTAGTACTTAAAACACCTACTGTCCAATGCCGTATTCTTTTCATCAGTCTTTGTCTGTTTTTTGCCATTTAAAACTCTTCTTTCTTTGAAATTATAATTTATGCCAAGTATCACCTCAATGGAGCACCAATCATTTGCCAAAGGTTGATTGGAAAGGGAAAAAAAAATGCTTGTATAGATAGTCCAAACAACTTATATAAACTAAGCAAATTTATAAAATAGCTCTAAAACATGATCAATTTTGTAAAAAATAATAGATAGAATATATTGATATTTTCTAAAGTCCAATGAAATTACGTAGACCTTTTTCTAGTTAAAAAATCTAAATTAAATATTCATGTTTCAAAATCTGAAAAGAATTATATTTAAATTCAAATTTGATTTGTTTGTTTATCATATTTTAATTATTTGAATTTAATTAAAAACTTATAAAATATTCAAAATATTGTGTATAATTTGATTAGAATTTTATAGTTATGTTGTTTAAAAATTTCGTCAATGTAAAATTTGAAAGAGAAGGTCTGTATAATTTTGTTAAATTTTAGAGGGGATTAGAGTATTTTTTTCTCTAAATAATAAATAGAACTACAAATATAAGTAACATTTATAATTTAAAACGATGAAAACTCACTCTATGTTTAGCATTGTTTATATAATTACATAAATTTTATAGATTTAGTCTATATAAAAATGCTCTTGGAAATAAGTTGAAAAATGACATCTTCCAACTTTCAAGACATGGCTTGTGATTTAATGGTATGAAATTTGTGAAACACCATTCAAGACCAAAATCCAAACAGCCTCCTAAGTGAATTCAAACCCAAAATTCTACTGATATCCCCATCTGCAAAGCAACGTATTCTTGGCAGTTGTATGAACTCAAAACTGTTGTTTTTTGACAGTAATAAAGATACATAGATGCTTGTCTCCTTCACAAAGATTAACTCTTCCTTAACATCTTATCAATTGTTTTGATGAAATGAAACCATAACAAATGATCAGCAAATGCTAAACTTGGATCAAGCATAAATAAATTGTAGACAAATATAAACTCCTTACATATCATAGCAGTTATAACAGGACAAATTATGATTCTCCTCCTCCCATCTCTCTCTCTCTCTCTCTCTCTATAATCTGAATTTTTGGAAAAATAATTTTCTCACACCTCAAGTTTTACACAAAAACTCACAATCACACATAACATATGGACAACTTATTTATTTATACACAAACATACATGGTATATGCACATTAAATGCTTACAATACAATCGGATAGCAAATTATATCCTTGCAGTAATTTATGCATAGTAGGGCACTTAAATATGCAAGATTGCAAGTGCACAAATACATTAGATTATCTATACTTCTCTCCAATGTTCCCAGTAATTTACGAAGATCATGTTGGCCGCATATACGAAGATTGTCTTCCCATTGTGAGGGAATGTACCTTGAGTTTACATTCATTACACAAACCTCATTAGAGTAGATATAATTACCTATTTAGTAGTTTAAATGGTTTCTAGCCATCCATCTCCATTATTTTATGCCTTTAATTGCGATATAAGCAAGGAAATATCACTGTAAATTTGTCAGTGTATCTTCTATTAGCAATTCTTAACATTTCCTTTACATTTTCCGCGAAAGATTGAGTAGCAGATACAGGTAAAAAAAAAAAAAAATCAAATCTTTGTAATATATAATATTCAAACAGAAAGTTAGTTGTACAATTCTGTGTCTCATATTTAACTCACAATCAAATATATGCACACATTATATATCTTTAATTGTGAGTGATAACCTTTGTGTAACCAACACCACATCTAATAAAATCTAAGATTTAAATTATATCTAAATACATAGAAATCTCAAAATAAGAAATATTCTAAATACACAATTCTCCCTCTTACAAAGGGATTACAACCAAAGAGATAGGAAGGGTCTTAGAGCAATAATGGAGTCTTCACTCCTCTCTTATTGCAAGTCAAAAAAATGGTTATGTAATTAGCGCTATTCTCACAAATGACTCACAATCAAAGAAAGGAGATGATCTCATAGCAATGATATAACCCAAGCTCCTTTTTGATCATAAGTCAATTGTGAAAAAATAGTTGTTCAATCAACATCGCTCTTAAAATAATGGCTTTAGACCCCAGTCATTATCTCCTTCTTTATCAAGCTTCCACTCTCTAAATTACGTTCATGGCTCCATGAGTGTGGAGATGGTGAAGTCAGCAATGGCCACAATTGGTTAATTCTCTGCTTCCTTACTCTCCTAAGAAGAAGCTTTGAATTTTGTCTCAGAAGTCCATTGACAGCCTTGAGGTAATTGCTGGAGTCATGATCTCTTAGAATCGTGCCTTCTGAACCATATGCAGTTGGGTCACTCAGTGTTTCAAGCGGATGAGGACGATTAAGGAAAGCCCTAAGGACACTTGGTGAGTACCCACATTTTGTATTGTCAAGAGAATAGAGGGCACTTTCTGGAGGCAGTAAAGGATGTGCAGGGGATGTCTTCTCATCAGGTTGGAGAATGAATATTTTACCCAATGGTGAGTATAATAGCTTCTGCAAACATGGAAAGAAAATAAATGGTTATGAAAATCCTAGTTATACTTCACAATTCACACTTCAAGTTCATTAAGCGTTTGTGAGGGAAACACTAATTATATTTAATATAATGAATAAATTGTCACTCAATGTATATATGATATAATTTGAACATGATCATGCTTTTTATGTGAGAAATATTAGTTATACGTAATGTTATTAACAAATTGTCTTTCAATATGTAATGTGTAAATATGAACGAAAGGAACACAAATTAAACTATTATGAGAGTTAAAAGAATGATGCTTACATTTTTTGTTAGACAAGGATGTGATCTGAATGTTCCATTCAAGCGCTTCAGGACCACAGCTACATGGTTAGGGTAATTGCAAGAGAAAGCCCTTGGAACAATATCTCTGTGCATCATTACACAATGAATATGGCTCTCATCCAACCCCAAAATATTGAGTATCTTTTGGCCTCCACAGAACACAAATGGTGAGCCAAAAGTCACAACTGGCCGAAGAGTTGAAGGCTTCACAACTTTCCTAGTTAGTAGCATTAGATGTACCAAAAGAGAGAGGCTTCCACCAAGGGAATGTCCTGCAAATTGAAGCTTTGCATTATCCCCATATCTTTTCAAATGGTCCATTATTTCCGGCATGAATTGCTCATATATTCCCTTTGCAGCTTCATAGATTCCTCTGTGAACAAGCACATCTGTGCCCTGAAAGAGAATAGACATTGAGTGTTGATTTCTATTCTTACTACACTTCCAATAGAATGATGATATTCTTCCAAAATCTAAAGAGTAGTGCTATTTATAGGATGAATTGGTTTAGAGTTAGTCTCATTTTATGATATATTACGAGGCCAAACATTTATGTGAGGTCCATCATTTCTCAATATAAGGTTCTTTATAAATTAGTTTAATGTATAAGCAGCATTTTTTATTAAAAAAAAAGTTAAATGCATAACTTATACTCTACCAACTAATTCATAATATAAAGAATAAAGGTAGATTTTAAATTATATAAGAACTATCTTTATCTGATAGGGTGTGCATTGATTAATAAATAAATTATATTTTATTAACTGATTTATAATTAGAGAGTCAAGATTGGACCTGTATTAATATAAGGGCTTTTTTTACGTGTGTGAGATTGATTATAAAAGTGATTATTGGAATAGTGTGGAGTAAAAAATATTTTCGTGAATGAGATAAAACATTAATTCCAGTAACATTTACTGATTAGAAGTGAAATAACTATGCCGAAAACGTTACTCTCAATAACGTTTATTGGCTGGTGCAGAGGTAGCTGCTAAAAACGTTACTGAGAGTAACGTTTACTCGATGTTGAAATTTTTTTTTCCCTTACAATGTATTAACTATTAAAAATCCTTTTTTTTATTAGAAAATGTTATTAAAAATAAAGTTTACTAGTTGCTCAAAAAAAATATTTTCCTTTAATTGTTGGAAAATATATATTTTTTTATTTTTTTGTCGATGAACGATACCTGATGGTACTATTGAACATAGGGATTACTCTTTATAAACAGTATCCCCAAGTACTAGTACCCATGTTACTATTTATAAACAATAATCCTTTACTATTTAACAATACTATCAAATACTGTTCATCGACAAAAAAATAAAAAAAATATATTTTCTAATAGATAAAAGAAAAAAAAATGTAAGCAGTCGGTGAATATTACTTTTAATAACATTTTTTAACAAAAAAAATAAATTTTAATAACATTTTTTAACAAAAAAAATAAAAATTGCAACAACCAATTCATTGTAAGGAAAAAAAAAGAATTTTAATGTCTAATAAATGTTACAAAAAATAACGTTTTCAGCAATTGCCTCCATATCAGCCAGCAAACTTTACTATGACTAACATTTTACTCTATCCATGAAAATAGTTTTGACTCCACACTATTTTATTAATTATTTCTATAATCAATTCCACACACATAAAAAAAGTCCACTATGAGAGGCCCATCGTTTATCGGACGTCATGCCTACAACATAAATCTTAGATGTTAGAATATCATTCTTACCTCGAATTTGATGGGTTCAAAGAAGAGGTTTGCTTGCCAAGATGCTAGGGAGTCTGATCCCTGCAACATATAATCAAACTGCATGTCATATATATCTTCCATAACCACAAAAGGGCATACATTATTGTTAACACCAATAACCACCAAGAAATAAATAAAACAGACAATTTGTAGCCTGCTGGCTCATCTCTCATCACAGATAAGAATGAAGACCAAAAATTTACCTGAATCACAAAGCACCTAGTACATGTACTGTCCTCATCACAAACAAACCATTCACAAGGTGAGTTATGAAGTGACTGAAGGTTTTCTGCTGCCTCTTGTTTCTCCTTCTCACCAGCTGCAACCACAGCAGTCATTGTTGACGCAGCAACATAAGCTGCAACCTCGGATTTATAAACTCGTGGACTGCCTTCAGCTCCATCTCCTGGCAATTCTCCTATTTCATGGAAATCACCAGGGTCACTCTGCTGCTCCGACTTAGAGCCAAGGGACAGAAGATCCTTAGCTCGCGACTGCACATAGGAGGCGGCTGAGGCAGCAATCTCATAAGCAACAGATGGCTGGATTGGACGCTTTTGCTCAGCTCTTATGTCTTTATCCAAGATGCAATCAGAGGCTGCTGCGGTTGTTGGAGGTACACGAATGGAATCTTGATCAATTTTTGCTTTTATCTTAGCTACTTCTGCTTTCTTCTCTAGAGAGGATGTTATAAATTGGAGGCCATAGTATTTCCTCAAGTCTGTAGCCTGCAAACTCATTAGTAAGCATTATTAGTATGTCCTGTAATACACGAAAAACTATAATTGAATTAGCAGATACTGATTTATAATTATAGAAGAGATTACATGAAAAAAAAAAATGTGCTTACCTTAATCTGTGGTATGGCATAAGCCATGTTGCAGAGGAAAGCCAGCTGAGAAAATAGCTTGATGTCCGCCAATGGCACCCGGACTAAAAACTCGGAGAACGATTCGCGATCATACGTTACTTCTCCTTTTTCTTCATCTTCTTCGTATTCTACTTCACAAACACCATGATCTTCATCACACTCACATTCTTCATAGTTCTCTTTTTCACATATGACATTAACATCCATGCTCTCCTTTGGCAGCCTATTTCTCCATTGTCTATTAATCTCCATAAGCCTCTCTATCCAATTGGCTCTCTCTATCTCCTCTCCTTCCCCGCTTTCGGTCTCCTTCTCTTCCATATTCATGTCCTTGCTCGTTTCTGGATCGAGCAAGAACGAACGGAGTGAATTCGGAAGAATGGAACCTGAAATTTGGAACGGAAAAATCCCCATTGACCGGCTGCTCTTCAGCTTCGGCTGCACTGAGGTTGCTTGGACAGTACGGTTGATGGAATAACAAATGTGATTTTCTGAATATGACCTTCGGATCCCCGGAGGCTTGCATAAGTCCTTGCCGGAAGGTGACCGCCGGAGACCAATTTTCTCCTTTGTCATGTCTTTCGTTACCGAGGCAGCAGCCCGAGAAGCTGCAATACTCATTGCAGTATATGCCATGGCTTGTAATAATTGCACAAGATCCTCTCTATTATAACATAATCAGAAGAATTAATAAAAAAAACTTTGATCCTTTTAGTTTGAATTCTTGAAAGTGGTCTTACTTGAGGATTTGAGTTTTATAGGAAACTTGTGAGAAATTTCAAAATGTGTTTCTTGTTATCAACGAGAAAGTTTTTGAGTAGTTGAGGATTTTGTGTTTAAATTAGTTTACCCATCAATGAACGTAACTTATATATCAAGGTATAGACAAAGACTTGGGTATATTAGATATGGTACTGCCAAAACAAGACATAGTTACGTTCGAGATATCAAAACTTTGACGATTAAAACCACTGTCTTACTCTAACTAAGACCAAATGAAAGTTAATTTGAGTTAGGTGGACAACATATAATATGGACATTATCTTCGTTGAGTTTTATAAAATTCTTAAATGAAAATAAATAAGTTATGCGACATGGAATTTTAATCTAGAGTAATCTTGACATTTTATTTTACTTTATTTTTATGTAGGAGATTGAAATATAAAGAATGTGTAGGAATCTCTCCTAAAAAAAAAAAAGGATGAAACTAGGTAAAAAATATTGGAGGGGTTGAAATATAATTTCTTAAGGATTTTTATGAAAATATTTTATTTTTAAAGAATTAAGTATGAATTTTCTTTAAAAAAATAGAAAAAAATGTAAAAAAAAATTGTAATTTTTCAAATTTTGGAACGGATTTAGCCACCCAGAGCATAAGGAGGCTTTGCCCTTGAAAATACCAAATAAATATTAGTGATAATAAGATTTTAACACAGAATTTATAACTTTCAAGATCTTAATAACAATAGTAACTACTGCTTAGAGGAGAAAATATACTTTCAAGATCTTAATGACAATAGTAACCACTGGTTAGAGAAGAAAATATTCAATACATGACTATTTTCTCAATAATTAATTTGGAATCACAACTAAAAAGAAATGTAAAAAATTGTTAGATGTGATCCAATGGGGGTGAGATGGTTGGAAAGTATATAAGAGGTCTTGTATTTGAATTTCCTCATGGTTAATTTACCAATAAAAAAATAAAAGTATATCTCAATTTTGTGGGTTCACTTTCTTCTTTTTATTGCGAATTGATTCACAGAAAAAGAAAAAAATATGATCTCATGAATTAGGTTTATCTAAAGTGCAAGATACATTTTAAAGGCTAAAATGAGTTATCACGATTCTTGATCAAAAAATCAAGAGTTCAAATTTGATCATTTGAAAAAAATAAACTTTAAATTTGTAATAATCAATTTTCTTGATTTTCTTATCAAGAGTTTAAAATTTGATAAATAACAAATAACTGAAAAAAAATAAATTTTAAATTTGTAATAATCAATTTTCTTGATTTTCTTCTCAATAATTTTAATGATCTATTTTACTCTCTAAAATGTATCTTGTACTTAAAAAAAATCAAAATCCTGACATAACCTGTATCTTGAAATTTCTGACATATGTATGGTTGGATCTCTCCAATTTGAAGACAAATTGTAGTACATTTTTTGAATAAAAGGGAATTCTACCAATCTAAGAGAAGGGCAACCAAAATTTGGCCAATAAAAAATCAGTGTTATGAAATTAGATAAATGATTAATTGAAATAACAATATCAATAACAAAGCAAATGCATATAAGTGGAAAAAGGATTAGATGGATTAGAATCAAAAAGTAGAATATAAGTATAGAACAACCTGGAATGTTTTGAAGGTTATAGTTGATTCCAATGAGGATTTGGTTGGAGATTCAAATTAAGAATGTCTCATGCACATGGAGTTTTCCATCATCCTCACAACCTGCCACAATAACAGTGTTCAAATCAGCAAAAGCAGTAGCATAATTCTTAGTTTCAGTTCTTGTCCTTATAATATAGATTCCTAGACTTAATCATATTAACCAAAATTTAGGATCACATTCCTTATTGCATGGTAAAAAAAAAAAAATGAAAGATAAATTAATAGGATTCCATGTTGTTTGGAATTTTTGGGAACGGTGTTTATAGTTATTATGATTTTTTCAAAGGAAGAATTTTAGTCAAATGATGTCTCATGGAATATAATAGTTTACAAGAAATAAATCATAAAATAATATACCAAGAAATTTCATCAATAAAATAACTATGAAAATTATTTTTTAAGCAAAAAAATTCCAAGAAAAAAGGAAGGGGGAAGGTAATGAAAATTTGAGTAATGTTAGGTAGATTTATTTTAGCTTAAATTAATCAACATAGATTATAGATCTCTTTTTCTAATTTGGTTCACTTTTTTAAAATTTTAAATTAAGTACTTATAATTAATCTTTATTTTAATTAGACACCCACTGCCAATTTGTCACAACTTCTTTTTAAAATACTAACTTGCAGTGAGGTCCTTGTCTAACCATATAAGAGGGTTGTTTTTCTATTTTGTATTTCTTTTTGTTGATAAACTTCGCTCCATCATCTTGCCACAATTTAGGAAACACATGCCATATATAAATTTATGTTAGACATTTATTTATTTTTAATGAAAATAGGCAAAGAGTTGACAATACATGTTTAATTAAAAATAATAAAAAAATACAATGACCTTTTTGAAGTATACAAAAATTACACTTAATTCCTCTCTAATTTAAAAATTTATACTGTTTCTCCATCTAATTGTGAAATATACTACACATAAATCCAAATTGAATTTTTTCGTTAATTTTTCCTTAAAACAACTGTTATCTATTGGGTAATGGTATTATTTGACTAATTAATACCAAAAACATCTCTTGTATGATTTAAATTCTCCTTTTTAGCATTTCTCTATCAAAAGAATGTGTTTGAGAGCAAAATTTCTTGTATCAATGATAATTTTATCATCATAAATTTTATTAGGTAAGAAAAATTAAAAAAATGACTAATAAAAAATATTTTTATCATACACAAAAAAAGAGTTCATATCTTAAAAATAAATTGCACTCATATATGAGAAATTAACCAAACAAAATTTGATTCATATTTAAAATAAATCCAAAAAATTCCTGCTCTCATATAATAAATAAACAAAAAGAATTGTAAATCTAACAAAGAAGTAAAAAAAATTACAAGCAAACATCAGAAATTTCTAATTAAGTTTTATAAAAGGTTGTTTTTATTTTGAGGATAATATAGTAATTAAATGTTATTTGACTTAAAAATCTTATTTTGACTTAGTAAACATATATTTAAGAAACATTTTGTTATATTTTTATTAGTATATATTTAATTGGGGTAAAATATAGGATTTTAAATTAAAAGAGAGGATAATATAATCATCACATACCTCAGAGAAAATTAGTGTATTTTTTTTTTAAAAATAAAAATAAATTCTAAGCAATAAATTCAAAGTTTGTAAAGTATATGTATGACAGATAATGAAAGTTACAACTTTTATTTTATTTTATAATATGTCATTTAGTTGTACACGGCATGTGTTATCATTTTGAGATTTTTTTATTTAAAATCTTTCGTATGCACATAAAGTTACGGATTTAAATCCTCCCATATGATATTATAGTGTATACATATAATAATAAAATTCAGATTTTTAAAATATAGTGTCTATATCTACTCAATATAATTGAAACATAAGGAAAAAAAATGGATGGAAAGAAATTTTTAAATTTTCAGCAAAATATTTATTGTAATTAGGATTTTCCCTCGGACTTCACTTCCTTGACGTTGTCGGATGCTATTTAAGAGGAGCTTGGAGCCGCCATGGTAGGAAGGAAACTTAGAAAACACTTTTTTCAACGTAAACGCTACAAATTAGCTTGCAAATTCCCAACCACTTATTCCTTCCGTGGGGACCAAAAATCGAACTTAATGAATTGTCCAAAAACAAATTTCAATCTTTGATGAGAAGATTGGTGAGAAAAAATAGTATCATGCAAAGGCCCCACTTTGCATGCGTGCCACGTGGAATTAGATCCTAAACAACATGAACAATCCTCAACCACTGCTTTTTCATGTCATACAAAATTTTTTTTCCTAAAAAAAAAAAAAAAACATTTTCACTTCTTACCAAAAAAATTATCGGCAAAAAGAAAAATATAGAAATTAACATCAATAACCAGAAATCAAAGAATTTGAAGGATCAACTACTGGGATTCAAACCAAAACTTGAATCAACTATTGAGATACTAAACTCCTTTTTTTTTTTTCATAATTAACAGACACAAACAATTTAGGTTAAAATCTTACTGCAATTCAATCTAGGAACAAAAAAATATTACTAGTTTGTTTATACATAGAAAACAGAAAATATAAAAAAGTGTTTAATTTGTGAGTGTAAATTAATAATATATATCATATGATTTTAAATTATAATTACAATTTAAGCTACAATAATAAAATTGCAGACAAATCAAAGAAAATATGACTGTTTTAATTCAAAATTACAGAAAATTACAGTGCAGTTCACAATACTAATAATGTGCTTAACGTTTCAGTTTCGAACCACAGTCTAAAAGCCAGAAATATAATAATAATAATAATATTACGTACCTACCTGAGTTTGAGACCTTCTTGGCAATCAAATTTCAATGGCGTTTCTTCCATGGCCAATTAACCAATATCCCAAAAAGTTGAACCAAAAACCCAGAAAAACGCGTAGAAGCAAAGAAGAAAATTGAGAAAATTAATAAAAGAAAAATCGAAACATTGTACGTACCATGCAGAGAGGTTGAATGTGCCTGCAAATCTGGTTTTCTGAAGAAGACGATGCAGAGTGATATGAAGCTCCAACAATGGAGGCTAGCCAACTGGTTCTGAAATGGTGAAATCTTCTTGCATTATATATTTATATATTCAAAAAGTATTTAATTTTTCAATTTAAATGATAAATAGACTTGTTCTAATTTCTCTTTCTGATAGCTTCTTATATTTATATATACAATACAAATACAGAGAGAGATTTATGGGGAGAGAGAGAAAGTGGAAAGTGATGTGATCTGTGAAACTATGGGAGATTTGATCACTCGCTGCCAAACAAGGAGATATTTTCTGTGGACCAAAATGCCCTCTGGCTCTCTCATTTCTTCCGAAGTTCATGAAGATGCATGCTTTAACACGTAAAATTAAATCAATTAACGTGATAATTAATTACACGGTTGATTGAGTTGTTGAGGTTTAGGCGGAAGGCGCGTATTAGATTTCCCCTTAATTAATTACAGTCGTCTTCTCCTCTTCTGTTTATATGATAACAGAGTAATTTAACGTTTATATATTTGAAAAATATTAATTTTTTTTAATTTTATTTTTGAAAGATAATTTTTTTTAATTTATTATTTAATGTTTTAATTTAAATTAATTAAATCATACTATAAATCAAGTATTAAATTAGTAACAGAAAAAGTTAACATGAATTATGAAGTTTTCATTTGTATGTCAAAATATAATATGAAAAATTAGATGAATTTAAAAATTTCTTAATTTAAATAAATTAATCTTGGATAAAAAAAAAGAATAAAAAACTCCAATATCATATTTTTTTTCTTTTTGTTACATTTTCTTTGGATTTCTTAGTTAGCAAAATAAAACAAATGAACATGAACATTAAAAAAGTCATAAAAACATATTTAGAATCATACAAAAAATCATAAAAATATATTTAAAAACACAAAAACATGGACAATAAAATAAAATTGTAATACCTCAAATTTTCTAAAATTAATTTTAATAATAAAAAGGGTATATCAAAAAATACAAAAAATGGGCTGAAATTAAAGTTTTGAAAGTTTCAAAATTGTAAAATTTGAGATGTAAATTGTCTAGATATGGGAGGCATAAATTATAGGAACTTTAAAAATCTCAGGAAAAGAAAACTTTCATTACAAATGAAAATTCATGTTTTTAGGATTTAATTTTTAGAAAACTTCATAGAGATTAAAACTAGGGCTATAGATACCCAACAAATGAAAAGTTATGATCTTTACAAAAATAATCAATTTAACTAATTTGTATCAAAATTTTAACGCCGTTGGTGATTGGTGACTATATTAAATTTGAGCTTGAAGTTGAGGAAATAGAAAAAGTTATTAAAAGAAAAACTAGTCACCTTGAAGCCAAGGGAAGTTAACCTATGAATTCCCTATTTTGCCCTTCAAAGTTGACTATTTCTTCTTCTTCATGCTATCTTCTGATACAATTCATGCATTATTTTCTAACTTAACTTGGAGCTATTATTTTTTTCTCTACCTTCTCTCTCTCTCTTTAAGTAAGTAATTCATTTCTTCATGTTAATTTTTGATGTTTTTACTGTTGATTTCTCTCTCTTTTCTCTTTAATTTGATATCAAATTCTTGTTGATTTATCAAGTATGATCTGAGATATGAATTTTTAAATTCAAAAGTCACTGTTTATTTTACTATTCAACCCATAAATTCATTAGGATATTTTGGTGTTTTTGAGGCTCAAATCTTCTATTTCTAATTTATTTTTATGGATGGAAGTTATGATCTAATGGTATTTAGCTACTCTTGAAAATTCAAGGAAATCTAACATTCATGCCTTCTCTCTCTTATTCATAAAGAGTGTTAAAAACTTTGGTTGAATCAGTTTGATTTCTTGTTCATAGCCACCTCTATGAGTAATTTTTACTTCTTTTGTGAGTTATAAAATAACTAATTGATGGTAAACTAGTGATTTGTTGTGTATGTTAAAGAAAATGGGTATTATGGAAACTTATGGTATAAATTGATTTTGATTGATGTTGTTGATATAAATATAATGGTTTGATTGGAAAAGCTTGATTTTATGCTTAATTCTTTCGTGATTAAGAGTTGGCTGAGTTAGCATATAAAATTTGATTAAAGAAATAAGAGATGTTTTTGTAGAAATGTATAGTTACACTAAAAATTGGTAAATCAGAACATACGATCAAAATTGTGAGCATAGTCACAAACTTAGAAACTGAAAGTCGAGTAGAATTGCAATAACTAAATGTGAATGCTTGGATTCAACTCGAGCCAAAATAGTTCAAAATGTGAGTCTTCTCATCAAAAGTTGTAAACTTTCAAGAAGTCCAGGATTATACGTGATTTGAATCACGATTGAAAACAGGGTTAAGATAGGTTGATTCGAATCATGCATAACAAGTTTAATTTCTAATTTGAATCAAAATGGCCTAAAGGCATATATACTCTATTTTTACGATCATAATCATGAATTAAGTGTAAATAAGGTTGATTTGAATCGTAAGCCCTAAAAGTCAAATATATACTAAAATATTTTTTTTGAAACACTTATAAGATACCTTATAACTTCTTCTTTATAGTTATATGGATGATATGGTTGGATTTTGAAAATAATTAAATAATTGAATGGTTAAATAATGAAGTATTAATATTTTTAGATTATGTTGGAAATTGAGTAATCAAATCTGTAAATATAAACGATATGGTTCCTTGGATGGATAAAATAATTAATGATGCTATGACTACAATATTAAAGAAATCATGATGGTGATGGGTTATGTACTGTGTGATATGAATTCTAGCTAATTTAAGTATAACAATTAAGAAATCCTATATGAGCAAAGCATAAACCAATATCAATAAATCTAATAATTGTCCAAACATATTGATATTGTGGTAATAATCCTGATAGCTATCATAATAATGTGACAAAGTGACAAAGAGTTTATAGTTGTATTAGTAATGGAATGTAATATGTAATTGAGACTATGATGAAGAGTGTATGATTGTGATACAATACTTTATGAGAATTTATGCTATGACTATTATGAGAATGATGAAAAGTGATTGAATATGAATTTTGTAACATGATTGTCCTGAGAAGTGATTCTGTTTGAAATCTTAAGATTTCCCTATGAGATAAGGGATGGTGATATGTGATATATGATGACGATATGAATGAATGTAATGAGAAATAATACTATTGAAATGCTTGAAAATTCCTTATGAGGCATGGGATAATATATGATGAAAACAAGATAAGGTTGATGAGATAAGATGGGACAAATAAACCAAATCATAGATCTACGCATTCTAACATAAAGAGTGAGATAAAGCTGACTTGGAGAGATAAGGTTGGGGTTGTGCGAGATAAGGTGGGAAATGTGTAACAAGGAGTATTTTAATTATTGTTATTTATTTTGCATATGTATCTGAGCTGTGGTATTGTGAAATGTTAAATTACAATATGGTCATATGATCTGAAAGTGTGATGACTAATGTTCGCTATTGAAGTTATAGAAAAATCATAACTCCCTATAATGTGTTAGTGATAATATCGGGTGATGCCAACCAGAGGTTAGTTACTTTTGTATTCTGTGAAACATGGAGGTGTAATATTAATGGAATATGACAACGTGATGGTTGATGATGATGACTTTAGGCCATAAGAAAATCATGATTCTTCATAATGTGTAAGTGAGGTTGTAATGTAATGTTATACAAAGGTTAGTCTCTAGGATTTTATGATTTGTTTATTAAGCCCGGCATGAAATATGATTATGTGACTATAATGTACATGTGTAATATTTATTGATGAGAAATTCATGAGTTAGATAAGGATTTGTCTCACTGAGTTCCAGACTCACTTTTCTGTGAATCATTTTTCAGATTTTCAGAATATTGCTACAGTTCCTCCGTCAGAACGTAAGGATGAATGCTAATTTTGTTGAAATAATAACTGATATGTTCACAACCACTGTAATGAGTCATCTAGGAGCATATAAAGTTAGTCATACTGAGTCTAGAAAAATGTGAGGTCTTGCACGAAATAGACAACATACTTTTTTAAAAACTTGATGTAAATTTTAAACACTGTTGTTCTAAGGGACATGTGCCTTAGTTGGACATTGTCTTTGTATGTTATATAAATACGTCTATATTTCAATATGTTTTCCTTTCTTTCCATAAACTTATAATTTCTCAACTAATTAATTGGGTTTAAATAGAATTGGTTTGGGAATAGTGAAACAAGTATGAGTAATAAAGGATAATATATATACCGATTCAAGGTTGATGATTGTCAATCGAGAATTGATATTTATATCAGTCATGACAAAAAGTTTTAGTTGTGACAAAAATACACAAACATAGAGAAAAAGCATTCATTTTTTCCAAAAGAATTAATTTATTGAAAACTAGAAAACCCCATAAAAACATATATAGAATCTTAAAAATAAATCCAAGGCCATAATAATCATATCAAAAATCGCAATAACAATTCATAATAACAAACTCAAAATACTTGAGAGAATCTTTGATATCCTAGGTTAGAGAAAGAATCAAAAGATTTTCTTTTTTTTGTACAAAATAGAAGAAGAAAGTTGATTAAGAAGAGGTTCGATGTTAAGTTGTTCTGCTAAGAAAGAAAAATGTTGCTGTTTAATTCATCTGTCAGCAATTTTTCTTGTCGTTAATGAGTTTTTATTTTTGTACTCCACGTGTTATTTCCATTTCATATTTCAATGAATATATACTAAACTTTGTTAACTTTTGCTATTACTAACTTTACAGATAATTAATTGTATAATCCAATTGATTCTAATTAAAATATTGAATGATGAAAATTAGTATTTGTCAAAAAAAAAAAAATTACTCTCTATTTATATTGTCATTTTCTATTTTTAAAATATATATTCACATTCCTTATTATTTTATAATAAATACAAGAACAAAAGTAGGTATATATTTATAAAAATAGAAAATAAGGGTGTAATTAAGTTAAATTTTAAGAAAAGTGAGTATAATTTAATGTTATTATTTTTGTAATTTAGAGAAATTATAAGGTGATTACAATGTTTAAGAAAGTAATGAAAATTGACCTAAAAATTTAGTGGAAGACCACATTAATTCTATGTACAAGAATTTTTCTTTGAAAATAAATTAATATCCATATAAAGTACAGCTCTCAACCATAACTATCCGAAACCAACATTGCCAAAATTCGTTGGAAACAACTAATTCAAGCTCATTAATATCCGAACACCAAGTAGGCCTACGGCCACATAAATGCCTCATTTATCGTTGAGATTAAGGTAAAGGCATTTTGGCCTTTTCACAAGTAATCTAGTTCAGAGTTTTTGTCCTCACCCAAACAAATAAACAAATATATAAATAAGTAAAATAAAATAAAATAAAAATCACCTGATCCCAGGTGCAGCTGCAGGAACTGCTTAGAATTTTTCTCACAAAAATTAAAAAAAAAAAAAAACTATGAAAGATAAATAAAAAATAAAGAAATTAATAAGGGCATTAATTTATTGAGAGGCCAAATGTGCGGCTGCATGAGGAGGGAATGCGAGTGAGAGCCACATTTCGGGTTCGGGCCAATCCAGTGGCGCTACGAAAGCTGCAACCGAACCAGCTTTCGGTTTTGGATGGTCCCGGGCCGCACCGAGACATTAAACCGAGTCGGTTGACACGTGTCTTTAACTTAGACTGTCTGTCAAGTGCTGAATTTGCATGCAATAAGGTGACATGCTTCTCGAGGTCTTTCTACATATACCCTGCCCCTTAGCAAGTTGAGCAACCTACTAAATGTTGATGATTTGTATCTACATGGATAAAAAGAAAAAAAAAAGCAAAATTTTTGTTTTATGAAAAAAATTGTAGATGTTTATAAAATAAATTTTGATGTATTTTTAATGTTAGGATTAATTGTAGATATAAATAAGACTGATAATAAGTCCAATAAAATTAAATTCATATCAATTTAGATTAAATTTGTTCTTAATTTATCTTCTTTACACATGAATTAGTTTTTTTTTTTAGCTTAATTCCAGTGGCGGACCTATGTTGGATCGAGTGGGGGTTGAAGCCCTCACTCAATTTTTTTTTTTAAAAAATAGAAATGTGATAGAATAATTAAATTGAAAATTTGATAGGGATCAAATTGAAAATTCGATAAAAAAGTTGGACTCTTATGTAAGTCTGTTCAAATTTTAAGGGATAAATTACCAACTCTTTATTTTCTTCATAAACTTTCCCACGAAGCACGAACCATCATCGACCTTTAGCCCCTACTAACAATAAATTCTGCGTCCACCAGTGCTTAATTCTATTGAAGTTGAGTCCTTGAACTAATTCGTGGATTCAGAATTTTTATACAAAGCAGTAAAAAAATAAAAAATTGGAAAGGAAATTCTATCATGACTTGTGTTTGGGATGAAAAAAATTTCGTCACAACAGTTTTATAACAAAATTTTGATTGTCTTAAATTTGAGATGAAAAATTCTATCCTTATAATTAAAATTTTGTATTTAAAAAAATTGTAACTTCTCAAAATTTGGAATTG
>JANHAO010001494.1:0-32650 GCA_026873985.1 Saraca asoca
ACAAAAGATCCTATAAAAATCAAATAAACCTAATACTAAAGTAGATCTCTTGAAGAATCTTGATGAACTTTGAACCTGCATATACACAATAAACAATTAAAGCTCATAGACATAATGTGATATGATCAAAATAATTTTCATCATCAAAATAAAAGATAGTCTGGCTAGCTAGGCTAACAGTACCCAAATCACTACACAATTTTAAAGATCCTTTCAAAAGGCCTTCGGTTTACAACTTCACTTTAACATAACTTTTCATCCTCAGACAAATGGTCAATTTGAGAGAATAATTCAAGTTCTAGAAGGCATGCTTAGAGCATGTGTGTTCAAATTTGAGGATAGTTAGGAGTGATATCTATCCTTGATTGAATTTACCTATAACAACAATTATCATTCTTCAATTCAAATGGCTTCTTTTGAAGCATTGTATGTAAGAAAATGTAGATCTCCAATTGGATGGTTTGAGATAGATGAGACAAAGTTTTTAGGCCCAGACTTAGTTTAGGAGGCAAATGAGAAAGTCAAGATCATTAGAAAAAAATTAATAACAGCTTAGAGCCATCAAATGTCCTATGCAAATAAGAGAAGGAAGGACTTGGAATTCCAAGTGGGTGACCAGGTGTTCTTGAAAATATCATCAATGAAAGGAGTGATGAGATTTGGTAGGAAAGGAAAGCTAAGTGCCCTATATATAAATCCATTTCCTATAACGAAGAAAATAGGCATTGTGGCTTCTAAGTTAAACTTACCACCAGAATTAAAGAGTATTCATCCAATTTTTCATATATCCGTGTTGAAAAAGTATATCTTGAATCTATCTCACATCCTTCTAGAAATCTAGATTGAATTGGATAGTCATCTGACCTATAAGAAGTGTCTTATAGCTATCGTTGATCAACAAATTAGAGAACTCCACTCTAAGGAATATCCCTCTATGAAAGTCTTGTGGGAAAACCATGGGAAAGAAGAGATTACTTAGGAATCTAAGCCAAATATGAAGGACAAACATCACTATCTTTTTGAATAGTTATTGGCATGAACCTTCCATTCTAATATTTTTTGGAGTTTTACTTTCAATAGTTAATCAAATATTTCATTTTGATTCTGTATAACTCTACTTATAGAATTCAAGGGTGAATTCTTTTGATGGGGGGATAATTTGTAACACTTTAGTAAATAAATTAAGCTAGTAGCAAACTTGTAAAATTAATTGTTACAAGTACATAATTTTTAGTCTAACATATGTTTTGTTTGTTTAAAAATATTGTAAGTAGGTGTATTATAGTGAGTGTTCTAATTTTATTATGTGGATAAATGGTAATTTTTTTCCTTTTTCTTTTTCCTTTTTCTTCTTTTTTTTTCTAGGCTCTCTCTCCCAGAACAGAGCTCACTTCCCCTATTCTTGAACCTTTCTTCCTCATTATGACTTCTTTCTTCTTAACTTTTCTCTCTTTGGTCCAACAGTCACACATGACCTCTCTCCCTCTCTTATTAGGCCACCAAGCATCCACCGACATGATCTCATTAGCCACTAGCATCCTTGGATAATAGTTAGTTAATAGGTCCACCCTTCATTGATCAAAAGCCATCAAGCCTTGAAGTTGGAGTCCATTCTTACTGCTCTCCATCCAACTATGAGAAACAAGCTTCCTTGCCACCGGTAACTCTGTTTAGCTTTATCGGAACCTCCTTTGGTTGCCATTGCTATCAGCCACCATTCCTCACCTAGCCTCTATTGTTGGTGTAACTATTCTATTACTTCCAATTAGCTACAACTTCCAATCACCTAATCTATTACTGTATTTGGCGTGACCAAGAGAGACCACTAATGGTGTTAAGTTGAAACCTTAACCCTATGTCAAAATAGAGAGTATCTTTATACTCTCTTCCAACTTGACTTTCATTTGTTTTAGGATTAGATTTATGGAGTTAAAAGATTTTATGCTGAATTAGGAATTTATTATGTGAGATGGTTGATGATTTTGGTTATTAGGTTTTGGTGAACTAGTTAGATAAGCTATTTTGGAAAGTTGTGGTTCAAGAATATAATTTGAAGTTATCTTGTTACCCCTTAAAGGTGAGTGGATAATTCTACTCCTTTTGTGAACCTCTTTTTACAAATGTTAATTTTGTTTGATATCAGAACTTGAAACATCATAAATTTCTAAGATTATTAACTAATCAGAATGTCGTTAGTTCCTTATTTTTGAAAATATAACCATACGTCATGATATATATAGAGTACTATAATATATCTATTTTTTATATTATTTACTGCGTATGATGCTAATGACTATATTATTTTGCCATAGTGGATTGCTAAAATCAATGAATAATATGCTACATGAAATGGATGACAATGTTGTCAAATAATTTAATATAT
The DNA here is from genome assembly GCA_026873985.1 of Saraca asoca. Taxonomy (NCBI): domain Eukaryota; kingdom Viridiplantae; phylum Streptophyta; class Magnoliopsida; order Fabales; family Fabaceae; genus Saraca; species Saraca asoca. The sequence goes on from JANHAO010001494.1 coordinate 2,384, forward strand.
CAGTTGGTTGAAAATAGTTCTTTACTTTTGAATTCTTATTATCATGTGAAATATTTTGTTAATTGAGCTCTCTTAAAATTTGAATCCACTGGAGATTCTTTTAGAAAACCTCTAAGTGCACTTATGATAGAACTATATCTATTGGAGGAATAAGGTGAGTATATCTGTTGCAAGAATAAGGTGGATGATGATGACTAATATCTATTAGGTAGGGTTGCCTTTAGGAATTATCCATTAGATTCTAGTTATATATAGAAATTTTGAATTCTTTTTTCAATTACTTGCAAAATTTGTGAGATAAAAACGATATTAGTGGTTTTTCTCTATTGAATTGTTTAATAAGTGTTCTGGAAAATAAAATGATATTGTACTTGTTCTCATTGTTTTAGATTTGATAACTTGCTTATGAACTAATGTTTGAATCTCCATGTATATATATGTTTTACTACATTACTTTTGAATATGAGATGTAAATAAATTATTGGATTTTCTAAGGCATTATCTGCTCACTGGGTTTGTAAGAAACTCACTCCATTTTCTTTCCTATTTTTAGAGCTTGCGGTCACTCCTGTTATCCACCCACATCATTTGGACCTAAGTCTACTACTTGATTGGGTAGAATTCTTTTATAGAGCTTGAACACATATTGATGGTGATATTTTGACAGTTGGTGTAAATAAGTCATTTATGTGATTTTGTATGGTTGTTACCCAGTAGTTTGTATACACTGTGATGGTTGGGCTTTTGTGCTATTCTGTTTAATTGTACAGGTTATGAGTAGGGCGTATAACCCTCAGTTGTTATGCTGGCCTAGTGCCTAGGGTTCGAAAAATAGGAAAAATTTTGTCAGATTTTTGTTACAAATTTAATGAATTATTTGATAATAGTTTGTGTGATTTTGTTTGATTGTCGCCATGTATTTTGTGTAACTGTGATGTTTGGGCTTCTATGGTATTATGTTTAATGTACAGGTTGTGAGTAGGGTATATAGCCCTTAGCTATTATACTGGCTTAGTGGCCAGGGTTTAAAAATAGGGGAAACTCTGTTAGATTTTTATAAGAAATTTAATGAATTGTTTGATAATAATGTCTATGTTGTTTAGTTTTGTCCTTATATCTTACCTATTTTATACTTGTCTAGTCACTTTCCACATAGAAGGCACGTAAAGATTTTATTGCATTATTAGGCTTGTAGAGGGTTACCTATGGTGACCTTGTACATTAGTCACATGTCATGGATCTATAGAAGTTATCTTATTGAAATTCTACTTAACTTCTTAGGTGTGATATGATGCTTTAAAAAACATCAATTTAAATTGGAAAGGACTCTAAAATATGTTAAATCAAATGACTATTTTTCAAGTCCTTTTTCATGTCTTTCAAGCAATTATAGTAATATACTGACTCCACGATATGCATACAAATTTCGCTAACACTATCCTAAATGGTTTTATCCAGCAACAAGATGTAATATTCTTTTCAGCCTTATTGAACTCTACAAACTTATCAGCTCAAAATCCATAAATGTTTTGGCATTTGGAGATTTAGTAATACATTTCATGATGGTTTTATCCTTATTATACATCACAACCATTAAGTATAATTTTTAGAAAAATTACATACATTATTTTAATATGTAACAAACATTTAGTAAAATTTTTAGGCCCAAATAATATCAAATAATTATTTAAATAAATTGGATAAAAATAAATAAAACATTTTTATTTCTGGAAAAATATGAAAAAATAATAAAAAATAGAGCTTGGGGAGTAGAGTTTCGTGGTATGAACACTACTATGAATGGAGTTCACCACAATGGCATGTGGCATGCATGCATGAAAGATGTGTATGGGATTGTGTGCAATAGACCTGCATCATCTTCTTCACTTGGTAATGCTGCTCTTTGGGTTATCTGACTTAGGTTTTGACTTGATTTCCATTTTTCACCATTATGACCATGCTTTACACAATTTTTGTGTGGGCCTCTTCCATCTAAACATTTTACAACTATCCCCTCGATCAATTTCTCAAAATCATGAAAAATTTGTGCAATTTCATTCAAGAAAACCCAAATTGGACTTGGGTTACCCAAAAATTTTTTCTTAATAATTGATGTAATTTTAGTTTGAATTTTTTGAAATTAATTGAGGACTTTTATTTGTTTGATCATTATTGTATATAATCATAAATCAATTTGAACAAATACCTAAGAATTTGGTCACATTTTGATAAAAAACTTGCCACCCGAATAGCCTTCATGAATTTCAAAACAAAAAATTATAATTTTAAACAGTATTTGTTTAAATTAACTTGTGCATTTTACACATGACATACTCTTGAGATGAAATGATAAATTAATTTTAAAATTTTTTCTATATATTTTTGAATTTGAGAAATCAAATTTTCCAAAAAATACAAAATTAATTTAATTTGTGATTCCATTCAGGTTCACAAAATTCATAATTAATTCATGCAACTTAATAGTGCAAAAAAGGTAGAAAACTTTTATATATTAAAATTTATAACACTTTGCATTGATAATTATGGATAATTAACAATATAATCACATAAAATCTCAAACAAATTTGCATATATTTGAGCCTTGCAACATGAAGGAAGAATTGGCTTTGATACTGGTTGTTAAAATTAGAAGAAAATAATAGTTAATAACCAAATCTATACATTATGTTATAAAGTATCTAAATTTGTACAAAATAATAAATTAATTTATCAAATATATATATATATATACTTGATATTTCAATGTCAATCCATTAAAGCGAATCTTTCGCAGAAGGTGTACTCCTTATATGTCCTAGCAAAGAAAGGGAGAGAGAACTATTTTGAAATCTTAATGGGACAACTATAATTTTGTCTAAGGTGTAAGTAAGGACCTCTGTTGCTATAATTCTACTGAGCCAACTGACCCATCATCATAGGCCTAGTTACTAGACCCACATTGCTTATGTCTATTATTAATGTAGATGTTATGTTAGGCCCAATAGCTTGACCACATATTAATTAATCCATCATATTTTATAATTATGACATTCAATTAATCTAATTCAATATATAATTAAATATGGCAGTCCAGTTCAGGAAATTCCAATAGTTTAGGCATATCCAGTTCAAGTAAGGTTAGGCTTGGACAATGAAATTAAAAAAAATCATATTAGAACCAAGTTTGGACTCTATAAGTTAGAGCTGTCAAAATGGATTGGGCCCGTTGGTTGGCCTACCCTGCCATGCAAATAAGTTAGGTTGGGTTGAGGTTTTCTCAGCCCGCCCCACCCCATTTAGTGGTGGGTTGAGGAGGTCAGGGCGGGCCGGCCCATTTTGATAGCTCTACTATAAGTCATGTTAAATTATATATAAGACCTAACTTGACCTTGATTTTTGCCTTGTCTTAATCTTTTAGTAATAAATCTATTCATACATTCATTTTAAATGTGATAGTACTTAATCATTTTTATAAAAATATGAAAGTTAAAACAAGAGATTGAATATGAAAATAATAAAAATCTTTTAAATGGGATTTTTATCATTAATTGTATTATAATGATATTTCTAAATTATTGATTTCCTTTGTGCTACTGTAAAACATTGTAAATTGTTCCCTTTTTTTTTGTTCAAAATTTATATGAGTTTCATGAAACTGATATAAGCTTAACATGTAAGAGAGCAAATTTTAAATGCTTTAGTCTTTTAATATATTCAATTTTATGCACCTAATATTTGGTAAAATATAAGTAAATGAAACCCATGAATAAAGATTTATTTATATCAAATTTGTAGTAGATAAAACTAAACAAGATTAATATTATTTTTTTTCTTCATTTTTGAATGCGTAATGGAAATCTAGGAAGAATTATAAAAAAATAGAACAAAATGAGGAATGTGAAACTTGTTTGCTAGAATCGATGGGCGGCTAGGGGACATAGGTGGCTAGAGTTGATCCTACACAATAAACAAATTAGCAGTGCATGATAGAAGTAATCCGTTAAGCACACTTTGATACTCAAGTTACTTCAAAAACAAAGTTTTAGTAGAGGCTGTATCATAAGTGTGCAAGTGTGTTACTTATTGGCCTTAAAAGAGCATTGATCACACCATTAGCCTTAGCTTTTGATGAATGATGAGTGTTCTCATGTTGATGATGTGTTTTTTACGTGAGTGAGATTCTCCTCCTGCACGTCTCCTGTGCATAACCTCAAATGTGATTATTTGTGAGTGTGGTTGCATATTGCAAATCACATGGACTGCTTTTCTAGTCTTGAGCTTGGTTGACAGTTCCTTAACCTAGTTGATTGATAACCACTTGAGACATATGTCGCAATGTCCTTAGTAGTGGAGCATGATGCAAATGGGCGGACCCTATGATTAAATATTGAGATTAAAATGTAAGATCAAAGATGTGAGGTGCAAATTCAAAATATATGCAAATTCAAGCAAGTAAAAGGAGTTACCACCAATAATTTTTAGTGGTGTGATTGGAATACCAAAATAAGGTTTACATAATTCAGGGTTCAAGTTTGAAGGTTAATTATGTGCAAGGAAGGTATTAGCATCCTATAACATTTGTACATAAGGCGATTACCCATTTTTCCTAATGCTATCTTTTATTGGAACTTTATTTGCGAATATATATATATATATATATATTTGTATCCCATCTTTTATTGGAACTTTATTTGCTAATATATATATATATATATATATTCATTTCTTATTTGAAAAGGATACCACTTAATTAATGCCGAAATAATACTAACATTGTTTCAATTTTATTTAGCTTTAAAAATTTAAGGAAAGCTAATTAAAACAAATTAAGAGGCTTAATATATTTAGACTCTAATTCTTCCATTTTCATGGTCAATTTTTGACAAAATAAATGCCTTGAGATTATTGAAAGCCACTTTTATTATACTCACAACTGGATCCCTCAATTCAGATATGTCATTGGCATAATTTAAATTTTTGTATGTGACATAGATTTAAAAAAATGTATAAAGCCAGGTTTGATTATAATATGTTAGTGATATTATAAGTAGTGTGTAATTAAATAATAATACAAAAGTTGAGTTAAAAAAAATCTCAATACATTGTATAAATTTTATTAACTTGATAAGTAGTATTGATTTGTTAATTTAATTAATGTGTGAAATTTATTCAACTTTATGGCCACAATTATACGAAGGAAAGTGCCTCAAGAACATATGAAGCCATATTCATTGCACTTGCAACTGAGCTTCTCAACTTTTATCTATTATTAGTAAAGTTTATTATTACCTTTTAAGTCAAAAGAGTGCAAGTGGATATGTAATAAAATGATGTACCTCAAAATATAGCACAATATATAAATAAAAACTAATATATATATATAATGATTTCATTTGTAATGGTATTAGGGATTTCTTTTGGAAGTTCCATCGACTCACTCAATTTAATTCTTAAAATGCCCCTCATCTTAAGAGTACTAAAAAGGACTGAACTTTTCAATCAACTTTTGGTTTATTCCATCATAGGATATTGCATGTAAAAATATAAATGGCAACTTATGATTCACTAAAGTAATCTATATATGTATTTTATGAATCTGGGTTTGTGCATAAGAAAAGAAAAAATTGTTATAGGTTTATATTGCTATTGTTTTATGTTTAAAAAAAGGGAAAAAATGTTACAACTAGTGACAAGACAAATCAATATGAGAGAAAAAACAAGTGAAGCAAGGTAGTGTAGCTATCAAATCAAAGAAAAGAAGAAAGAGAAAAAAAGTCACATGTAAAAGAAAAAAAAAGAGTAAAATAGAAGAAAAAAAAGATGATAAAAAGAAAAATAAGGGACATGCTTTCTAAACTAAAAAAAATAATTACTAGAAAAAAAGACAAATGGACAAACAAAAAAATAAAAATAAAAACAATAAAAAGGGATTAGGCGAACAAAGACTAGGTTTTTGTCCATGCCTAATCTATAAATAAAAAAAGAAATAAAAAGTAAGAAAATATGACAAAAACGAAGTAATAACATAGGCCTGCAACACTAAACATGTATGTTGATGTGTCAACATGTCTTGCATTTTTTTTATTGTTTTTGAAGTTCAATTGACATCCTGTCATTGAGTTGACAAAAAAAAAGGGAAAAGATAGAAATAGTGATAGAGACTTATGGTCTTTACCAATTTTTTTAAAGCAAAGAAAGGAAAAATAACATAATAAAGTAAAAGCCATTCTTAAACTTTGGCAAATAGAAGTATGCCTCTACAATTCACCATCTTCTTCTTTCTTTTTTATTTTCTTTTCACAATGTAACAAATTGCTTCTTCATTTTTTTTTCACAACTCATCAACTAAAAAGCTAGGAATCACTGATCTTAAATACGAGACAAATTGAAGTGCATTTCCACATTTCAAAGGATAATTAACACTTTTTACTCTGGGATTGAAAATAGGGGTTTGGTTGTTTAAGTTTCTTTTTTTTTTCCTTTCTCAGATCTATTTTTTTGTACCATCCATTTAGTTTTCCCCTTATCATCTGTTTTGATAGATCTTTCTTGAACCACATGCTCATTTTTAATTTCAACTATTTCTACTCTTTCTAAAATGTAATAGTGTAAATAAGAAGCAAAAAATAAAAATAACAACAAAAAAAAAGAAAAAAATGCTATGTGTATGCATAAAAATAGGGAAGGATGAAAGAGATATACTAGTAAATTTGAGCTGAGATTTGAAGATAAGGGTTCTTTGTTGTTGACCTCTTTGTTCTGCTTTAAGAGAAAATCAAATGGTTTTTTCTTCTTGTTCTTGTTCCCTTTTTTTCCCATCTGAGAACCTTTTATTTATTAAAAAAATTTGTATTTTTATGATCTAGTTTTTGCTTTATTTCTTTTGGTTGTAACTCATTTCCTTTGGTTTACAGATTGTTTCATCAATTACCATTGGATTTTAGTTTGCTCTTGCATTTTATGAAAGGTTGAGCTACACAAGGAAACTTATATTGGAAATTTTCTTGGCTAAAGAATGAAGTAGATGATAGTGGAGACTTGTAAAATGCAGGCCAAACAATCTCGGTTGAAAATTTGTTTTGTTTCTTTTTTATCTTGTATATTTTCCTTGTATAAAATACACTAATAGTTTTTTTAGTATTTTGTAATCAGCTTATAAAGAGAAAGAAGACTACTTCATGAGTGATATTTTTACAATTTTTACTCTCATTAAAAAAATAAAAATTAATCAACTTTATCTTGAAAGTTTAGTACCAATTTCCCACAAAACATGTTAAAATTAGATAAAATTTGGTTTCTATAGTTGCCCCTTTTACTCACCCTTCTAGTATTAGAAGGTGGGTAAAGGTGTAGACGATAATTTTCTAGAAAGAACATGAAATCTCACAAATCAACAACACACACATGAATAGAAAATTGTAAAATAAATGAGTGACAAGCTTCCTATTTGTTTGAATTGCCTATAGTTAGCTGAATTGATCTAGAAAGTAAAAGACCTACTTTTTACGAGCTTGATTCGCTACTACTGGGTTTGAGTTAACAATTGGAATGTAAATGAGTTGACTTTCATAAGCATGACATGCCATTGTAGGATTTGAGTTAACAATAAAAAGTAAAAGACTTGCTCTTTATGGGCTTGACTTGTCAATGTTGGGTTTGATTTAATAACTAAAAGTAAAAGTCCTACTTTTTATAGGCTTGACCTGTTAATGCTAGGTTTAATTTAACAAGTAAAAGTAAAACTTGCTTTTCACAAGCTCGATCCACCAATGCTAGATTTCATTTAACAACTAACAGTAAAAGACCTGCTTTTCATACGTTCACCCACCAATGCTGGGTTCTATTTAACAACTAAAGGTAAAAGACTTGTTTTTCACAAACTCAACTCACCAATACTGAGTTTGATCTGACAACTAAAGGTAAAAGGCCTGGTTTTCATAAGTTCACTTGTCAATGTTAGGTTCGATTTAGCAGGTAAAGGTAAAAGGCCCGCTTTTCACAAGCTCACTCACCATTGTTGGGTTTGAGTTAACAATTAGAAGATTGATGCATTTAGAAAAATACAACATATAAATGAACATGATGCTAGATGTGATGCATGTTTCAAGTTAAATAGACCAATTTTATTTTTTCTTTTTTTTTTAATATTCTTCATTTTCACCTTATACAAGAATCTCCACAACAAAGTCATGGATAAATAATGTCAACCTTTATTATTGGCTGATATAGTTCTAGTATCTCAACTTTTTTGTCCCTTGATTATCACTAATTTTTTTTTAAACATGGTAAGCCCCTCACCCCTTATTGTGATATTTTGGGATGATCAAACTATCCCTTGTTATCTTTTCATTTCACCAGAATAATTTTTGCCTACACTTGATGCATGTAAATAACATTTTTCTTTTGACATTCCCAAGAAATCTTTTTCATAAAAATGCATGGTTAGTTTCTTATCAAATAGTGGTTGAGGGAGTTAATCATGATTATAGTATAACAAGAATAAAATTGTCACAAATATCATTGGAATTTCATTTAGACAATGAAGAAGATATACAATAGGATTCCCAAAAATTGGTCAAACAGGAAACTTCTGGTTATTCTAGTGACAAGCCTAAGAAAAACTAGTGCTAATTATCCCTATGCATTTGAACACCTATTGATTAGCATAGTAAATATTGAAATGCCCTAGTATCTATTATGTTATGAACTTCCTAGGCAAATCAAATGTGAAGCGAACATGCTTCATGCATAATACTTTTTCACTCTATCTATATTGATAGGTTATGGCAATTCATCCTCATCCATCTTTGTGAGGATTATAGCTCCTCCAAAAAAAACTCTTTTCACGATGAAATTTCCTTCAAAATTGGGCATCCATTTATCATGACCATCTTTCTAAATTGGAAGTATCATTTTCAATACCTAGGCCCCTCCCTAAATTGGCAAGGGCACATTTTCTTAGCATAAGCTCTCATTAGCCAATTTTAGTAAAGTTGTCCATGGCACAGTGGTGTCAATCTTTTTCCTTCAATGAGATTCAATTGATCATACTGAGCTCAGACCCACTCTACCTCTGCTAGTTGTGCCTCTATTAAAACCCTTAACAAGGGAATTTGAACTTTAATGGGAAGCACTACCTCTATGCCATATAACAAAGAAAATGGAGTGGCTCTCATAGAAGTGCAAATAGAGGTTCGATAGCCATGGAGAGCAAATGGAAGCATCTCATGCCAATCTTTATATGTTATTGTCATCTTTTAGATGATCTTTTTAAGGTTCTTTTGGGGTTGCTTCTAAGTCTCCATTCATTTTGAGATGATATGGTGTTGAATTATGATGCTTTATCTTGAATTGTTCACACATCTCTATCATCATCTTATTATTGAAAATCAAGATGTTATCAATTACAATTCTTTTTGGCAAACTATAGTGATATATCAAATCCTTTTTTATGAATTTCTAAATGACATCTCAAGTCAAGCTAGGATAGGCGGTGGCTTCAACCCACTTAGTGAAATAGTCAATGGTTATAAGGATAAATTGATGCCCATTTGAAGCTTTTGATTCAATTGGACCTATGACATCAAGGCCTCACATTGAGAAAGGCCATGGCACAAACAAGACATTTAGTGACATAGAAGGAGTATGAATTTTGTCAGCATAAATTTGACACATGTTACATTTCCTCACATGATTGATGCAGTTAGTCTCTATTGTTAGCCAAAAGTAGCGTGCTTTCAAAATTGTTCTTGCCATAGCATGCCCATTTAAATGTGTTGCACAAAAGGCTTCATGTACTTCTTCAATGATCTTTCTCACTTCTATCGCATCAATGTGACTTAGCAAAGTAGTATTGTGATTCCTCTTATATAGTCTTTCTCCATTCAAAAAGAAGTCCATGGACATTCTCCTCATAATTCCCTTATCATTTGTTGAGGGCCCTTTTGGATATTCCTTGCACTTTATATATTGCATAACATCATGATACCTAGGTTTCTCATCAGGCTTTTCTTCAACACTTAAGTGATGAGCTTGTGAATCTTGGTTTTTAATAGGTCCAAGATTAAAATAAAATGTAATTGGATCTTGCCCTTATTTTTTTAGGGAATGTACATGCATCTTTGTTTATTATGAATTCTTCTTTTATATTTAATAAGACTGTGATTTATTGCCTTAAATTAAGAAGTATAGTAGAAAATTTAGCAATGAAATGTGCAAAATGCAAATTGGGAGCTATGCAGCAAGAATTTAGATGTAGGAGGAGAAAACTTAAAGACTTAGACATAAGGTTTTTAAAGTGATTCAACTTGAATTGAAGCCACAATTCAAGTCTACTCCACTAGGTCATTCCTCAACTAGAAGACCACTTTTATTAGAAAACTATTAGGATTAAAATAGGCTCCTGAAATACTAGTTCAAAACACAAGAATTACACAAGGCTTTTACTAACCTATCACAAACACAAGAATTAAAACAAGCTCTTGCTAACCTAAACAAGATTCCTATCAACCTAGAAATCTCAGTAGAAAAATAAAGATGAAATAGATTATGGTAAAGTAAGAAATACAATACCAACAGTTTGAGATGAAATCTCAAACAACTAATATGAATTTAATACAGTTTTGATTCAAAATCTCTTATATGACTAAGAAAAGTAGTGAGATGAAAGCCAATCTTATTTTGCTCTATTTTCTTAGAGAATTTTGCACTTGAAGGAGAAAAAAAACTATGACATCTGTTAAAAAAACTAAAGGTAGTTAGGTTTCTATAACTACTATAACTAACTGTAACAGAATAACTAAATTTCAATTAGTGAATCGATTTGGTAATCAAATCACAACCTTTTGTGACTAAGTCTTAAATTGATTATTGAATTGATTCAAGTCAAATTCCTAACCTTCGATAAAAATAATTTTTCAAAATTTTTCTTCACGAATCAATTGATGAATCAATTCTAAAATGATTTTCATAAGTTCTTCAAGGAATCAATTCACATCGTATAAATAGTTTTATGAAATCTACGCTTATGAAAAAATCTTTAAAAACTTTGTTTGAAAAATAATTTTTAAAATATCTTCAAGTGGTTTGTTTATATCTCACTGTATTAGTTTAAAAAATATTTGAATTAAATCTCATTTGAATTCATTTACAAAAGATCCTATAAAAATAAAATAATTCCAAAATATAATTTTAGATCTCTTGAATCACATCCTTTGAGCCTACAAATCAAATTCAAACACTAAAATATATTGTTAGATAGTAATGCATGTTAAAATTATTTTTTAACATCAAAACTAAAGAAAATATGTAGCTAAGATAACCTAGGCTAACAATTTTCGATCTTAATAACATGCGCCTAATCATTGCCTTTTACTTTGAACATAGAGGATAACGTCGCCAATGCATTAGTGATTTGATTATCTTCTCTTAGAATATGATGGAAAGTGATTTCTCTAAAATATTCTAACAACTTCACTATGTGTTTGTGATATGGAATCAACTTAGCATCTTGAGTTTCCTAATCTCCTCTCAGTTTATGGATTGCTAGTGCTGAATCTCTATACACTTTTAAGGCCTTGACTTCCAAATTTAACACAATTTGTATACCTATGGCACATGCCCTATATTCTTCCATATTATTCATACAATCAAAATAAAACATGGCTGTGAATGAGACAGTTTTCTCCTCAAGAGAAATTAAAACAAGACTAATATTATGCCTTAATGCATTAGAGGCTCCATCAAACAGCAATGTCCATTCCTCATCTTTAGGTGATTCATTATTATTGAATAGTGCCATTATGTCTTCATCTAGAAACTCACATTGCATAGAATCATAGTCTTTAATAAGTTGATCAGCTAAAAAATGGGCAAGCGTACTGCCCTTTATTGCTTTCTAGGTGACATAAACTATGTCATATCCAGAGAGTAACACTTACCATTGAGTAATTCTTCCTCGTTAGGGTAGGTTTTTTGAAGATGTACTTGATTGGATCCATCCTTGATGCCAACCATGTAATATAACATAACATGTATTGCCTCAAGCTGCCCATGCTAAGGCACAACAAGTACGCTCCAAGAGAGATAATTTTGTTTTATAGTCTTGAACTTCTTAAATAATATATCATCTATTCTTTTCTACCTAATTCATCGTGCTAGCCCAGTATACAACCCATAAACTCTTCAAGCACGATCAAGTACATAAAAAGGGGTTTTCTAGGTGATAAGGGTACAAATACTAGGGGTTTTGCAAATATAGCATGATCTTTTCAAATGCTTTTTGGCATTTCTTATTCCATTCCATAGTTTGATTCTTACACTAAAGCTTGAATAATTGTTCACAAGTAGTCAATTGAACCTCTATAAGAAACTTCAAACTTCTTTCTCCATGCATGGTATTGGCATCTCTAAAATAGCACGAACCTTTTTAGGGTTAATTTCTATTCCATTTTGACTGACCATAAAGCCTAATAGCTTTCTTGACCTCACCCAAAGGTATATTTTGCATGGTTTAGTCGAACTCAAATCTTTCTTACCTTTTTAAAAAGTTTCTATAAATTAACAATATGATCATCTTCACTTTTTGATTTGGCAATCATATCATCAATATAGACTTCTACTTCTTTATACATCATATCATGAAATAGAGTCACCATTGCTTTTTGGTAGGTTGCCCCCACATTTTTCAACCTAAAGGGCATTACTTTGTAACAAAAAGTGCCCTACAAGATGATGAAGGTAATTTTCTCTATATCCTTATGATCCATTTTCACTTTATTATACCCACAAAAATATCCTATAAAGGAAAATATTGAATTCCTATTAGTATTAACATGGACTTTGATATATGGCAATGAAAAATCATCCTTAGGGGGCTTGTTTTATTCAAATCTTGATAATCCACACACTTTTGAACTTTCCTATCTTTCTTAGGGACTACAACAATATTAGTAACACATTTTGGATATTTTGTAGATATAAGAAAACTTGCATCAAATTACTTCTTAACCTCTTCTTTAATCTTTAGAGACATATTTGGTATCATGTGCCTTAACTTTTCCTTCATAAGCTTACATTTTGGCTACAATGGTAGCTTATGGATAACAATAACTATGTCTAATCCTGGCATATCTTGGTATGATCAAGCAAAATATATCCTTATATTCACAAAGAAACTTAATTAAGCCTTCGCTTCCATCTTTTCTCATTGAAGTACCGATCTTGACTTTTTTTATCCTCTTTTATGCCTAGATTAATTATCTCAATTAATTCTTCATGAGGTTGGATCTTTTTCGCCTCTACATTAACAAACCTTAAAAGTTCAGCAGATGGATCAACCTCTTCTTCTTCTTCAATCTCATCACAATCAATAGGATGATCAAAGTTACATATAGGGGTCATATCACAATCATTCTCAAATGACTCACTTTGAAACCTAAATTTAATAAAAGTGTATAGGAGGGGAAGTAAACAAATATCAAACAAAATTCAAGGTATATAAGCAATGAAGCAAAAACAAAAATAAATAAATAAATGCAAACATAAATGATGGAAACCAAACACGTATTTTTATTTAAAGTGGACATTTGAATGAAACATATAAGCCCATTTTATAGATAGCATCCTAAGGCCTTGGGTAGAGCCATAAGCGGTGGTAGTATAGAATTACTTTGAATGAAACTCTATGATAACAAGAAACTTGGAGATATCCTAATTGTTGAGTGCAAAGTTTAGGGAGCAATAGTACATCAAACCAATACTTTCAGTAGTGGAGAGTCCATCCTTGATTGCTAGAATTTGGTTAGCATCTGAAAGCTTTGTCTAATGTCACATATGAGAACCTCTTCATCCTTTAACTCTTGATTTTCTAAGCATGCCCTCCTCTTTTTCCTTTTCATTGGCAACCCTCATTCCATTTACTCTTATGGGCTTTTATCCCAATCTAAACTTTTCAACATTTTTAGCAGGTTTTAGAGGTTCCTTTTCACCTTGCCCATATATCCCCAATCCATCCCTTGGTTTGAACCCATCTTCCAACATAACCTTGGGCATCATCACAGGTACCATGGGTAGATGTGGCTTTAGAATTTGAGCTCCTTTTTGTATGTAAGAAGTATTTGCAATCTTGAAAGTTTGGAATGTGCTCTCAAGAGCTTCTTCCGCAACCTTGGTATATGGAGTAGATGTTAGTTTCATGATGAGTAGATCTTCTTCTCTTGATACAACCACCAATTTGTTTTCTATTATGAATTTCACTTTTTATTTTAGAGTGGAAGGCACTGCCTCTATTGAATGATTCCATGGTTACCCAAGTAGACAATTGTAGGGTGGTGTAATATCTATCACTCGGAATAATATATTAAAGACATTTGGGCCAATTTGAATTGGGAGTTCAATGTCACTGATAACCTCTCTTTTTGTACCATTAAAGGCTCTCACTATCATAATGCTAGGTTTCATGTAGGATCCGTCAACTGGGAACTTGGATAACGTTGATCATGGCATCACATTCAGTGAAGAGCCATTGTTTACAAGAACCCTTGCTCTAATGTGGTCTTTGCATTTTATAGAGATATGAAGTGCCTTGTTATGCCCTATTCTTCAAATGCTATCTCGTCATTAGTGAATGTAAGACAATTAGTAGCCCTAATGTTGCCAATAATACCACTAAGCTTTTTAAGAAATATATCTTGAGAGACATGAGCTTGATTCAACACCTTCATTAAAACATGCCTACATAGCTTAAAATTCAAAAACAATGATAGTAATGAAATTTGGGTGGGTGTAGGATCCAATTGCTTAATCACTTTGCTTAATGAGTTTTAAGAATTCACAAGCTTCTTCTTCTAATACATTTTTCTTGTATGTCTTAGGCTTCTTTTTACCTTCTTCCATAGTAACCTCCTCCATTATCTCTCTTTTTTTGCTTTTCTTTGTCTTTCTAGTTCTTCCATTCTTAGTTTTTCTAACTCTTTGGAACTATAACAATGGCCACTGTAAGTAATGCTACTGGCACTTGATATGTTAGTGACAGATGATGCCAAGGCATAGTTGGGTGGTGTCTCAATAGGGGCATCGTCGCTTTCTAGAAGAACTTGACAAGTATAGTTCCATGGCACTTCATTTGTCTTCTTACAAAGGAAAAACTTAAGTACTTGAATTTGGATAGGCTTTAAAGTGTGGGAAGTAGGCACTTGAGGAGGTGCCAAAGCTGTGTTTTAGTTGTAACAGATTACCAAAGTGGGAGGAGAAAAACAAGAGATTTGAATGTTATTGGCCGTGCCACTTCCTTCAATTGCATTTGATAGGCCTTCTTCAACTTAAAGCCTATTTGAACAAGATGCTCAGCCATTGTTATGCCCCAAATCTTTATTAAGAATCCTCTATAATGTTAGTATGAACTACTCATGTTTTTCCTAATAAATTACCTTAGCTTTCAATTATAAAAGGAGTTATTTGATTTACTTTGTGATAAGGTGAAAATTTTTCTTTAAGTCCTATTAAGTGGATTTCAAAAGTAAGTAACAGTGCTTTTGGAATGTTTCTTTATTTTTCAGATTTATTCAATGACATGAAAATGAACTAGAGGTTTGGAAAAGAAAAATTGTTTTGAAATGCAAATTATCCCTTATTGATAGTTGTTCACATGTTTTATTTTAAATACTACATAAATGATGACAAGATTTGTAACTTATGTATTATCAAGTATATTTCAGTTTTAATAAGTTAGAAAGAAATGATATATATTCATCATATTTTATTAGGATAAATGGAGATTTAATTAAAGGTATGTCCAAATGATTTTTACTTATTAAGTATTTATAGTTATTATAAATATTTAAAATTTCCTACTTCAAATAAGAACAAAATTGTTTTGGAGTAACCCATGCCTTTACTTAGTGTTTTATTGGCTTTAAATTGAAAAATATATGTGCATATATATATAGGGCCCAAGGGGCCTTTTTCTTTATTTTCCTCCTTCTCTTCCTTGAAACCCTATTCCAGTTGCTTCCTTTTTCTCCTTCATGCACTAGCAGTAGTAGCAACAAACTCGCCAGATTTTTAGCTCTGATCATCATTGCCCAACTGGTCTTCTCTTGTTATGGCATTGTGGAGCTCCATCTATAGTTCGGGGAGGTTGAGCACCACAAGGCAACAAGGAAACTAACTACTGCCATATTTTAGGTAGCATCAGTTTGATCATGGCTACAACTCTAAAGCTTCTTGCTCCTTTAGTAGAGGTGGGTAAATGTATTTACATTTCCAATTTTAGCCTTCTTCATGATTTTCTTAATAAATCAAAATGATACCCTCTAAACCCTAGCTTTCCTTTTACTGAACATAGGAAATTAAAGTAGTTGTTTTCAACTATTCTTAGTGAATTTGAGGGAAGATTTGAAATGGTTTGGCTTGCTTATCATTCTTGGAAGAAGGAATTTCTATCTAAAGAATTGTTTTTTTTTTCTAGGTGAGTAAATCACTCACTTCCCTTACACTTGTACAATATTTAGTTCTTTGTGATTTAATGTGGGCTAAATTCACATTAGCTTATGATTTGGCTAGTTGAACTTATTTGATGGATATATTGGAATTGTATCATATATGTGACTATGTGTGTGTGATTGTGAAACTTTGGGTTAGTTAGAATGTGTGATATTGGAATGATATTGTAGCATATGGAAGTAATCTTAAGTGAGTTAATTAAGTGTCCAACTTAATTAGGATTAAGATATGCATGAATCATGACATTTTATGGTTGACATGATTGAAATTATTGAATAGTATGTATGAAAATGAGAGTTGGAATCCTGTAGTTCTATGTACATAACCATGAGCAAGGGGTGATAAATCTCATCCTTACTAAATGTTATAAGATAAATTGATGTCCAAGAAATTTGACAAGAACACAATAGCTTTAGATACAAAATAATGAAGCATGTTAGGATTAGGACCACTCAATTTAGTTCATAACTATGCATGAAACTGGATGTGCGATTATAATCACAAGCAAGATCGTGAGCCCAGAATTTTAGATTCGAGTAGAATTGCAAGATTAGGATTTGAAGGATTCAACTTGACTTGAGAAACTTTAGTTTAAAATATAAGCCTACTTGATCAAAGTTGCTAACCTTTAGTAAGTCCAGAATTGCATGCAATTAGAATCATAATTAGAATCAAAAATAGGGTTAGGAAGAGTCATTTTGAATCACACAAAATTAGTTCAAATCTTGATTCGAATTGCAAGGAAGAAATGCCACCATGTTCCCACAAGCTTGATTGTGAAAGCAATGTAGAAAGGGCGATTCGAATCATGAACTCTACAGATGAAAATGTGTTGAAATATTATAAGCTAATGTGTTATTGCCTAAAACTTCTTCTATTAGGTCATGTTAATTGTATAGTTAGGCTCATGAACTCATTTGTTTATTAGTTCACTTGAGTTCCCTTATTATGTTATTGTAAATGGTATGTGTTATGCTAGTGATTGTTTAATTGAATAATTGGATGATTGACTCATTGAATGCTATTATTGTATTGAATGTGTTGATAATTGAGTAATTGTGTTTGTGAATTATTTGTTGTGGATCCTTGAAAGATTCTTCAAGAAACCTACAAATGCAAATTGAAATCACATATAACCATTAACATGATGAAGAGTGACAAGTGATAAGGGGAGGTTAATATGTTGGACAAATAAGGTGACATGAATAGGAAATGAAATCAAAAAGAAATTGAATTGGTAAGTTGCTTGAAGAATACCACCTTGGATCCATATCAAAATTGTTTTCAAATGGTATTGTGTGCGTAAATTGATTTGATTTAGTAAATGTTTATTTTTGTTTGATTTCAAATGATTCTCACCAAATTGGTTTACTTTAGTTAGTGTTTCTTTTTTTCCATGTTCTGGATTAACTAATTGATTAACAAATGTTCATATTCACAAGTCATTGAAGTGATGGGACTTGTGTGGTGCCATGAAATGATAAATGATTGAGTGTGAATTGTCAATTGAAATTGAATAGTATGTGATCCAAGTAGTTGCATGTTGCTAAATGTTAGGTAATCAAGGTTGATTCTATCACCTTTTATTTGTCCTCAAGTAGGAAACAATTGAACTTATGTATGACACTATTCCTAGCTTTTATAATAATTGTTGGTGTGTTAGATCCCAAGTGAAATAATTTATAGGATGTCCTTATATGTGGAAGAATGAGCAAAAGTCATTCTTGTTGATTGATTGGAATTACAAAGGTAATAATCTCTTTATATGTTTAGTATCAACCTTAAGTTTTATTTAATGTTGACTAAATTTACCAAAAAGGTAGTTTCTTTAGATTGTAGTATCTAGCCACCAATGTATATGTTTTTCTAAATTGATAGTTAGTCATGAATAAAAGATCATGAGTAGGTTACACTTTAGGAAATTCTTCATGAAACCATTGGGTAGTAGGAAACATTGAGTTTGGAATCCAATAGGTGCAACATAAAAAAAGAGGTAAGTGTAAAATGGTATAGTTGATCAAAAGTAGAAATGAGTAAAGGTGGCAATATGAAACCTTGGAGATAGAAATTTGTAATTAAGAAAGTGATTTAATTATCAAAAAAATTTAGCTTATTTGAAGAGTTTGAGTATTAAAATAACATTTGAAAGCAACTAGTATGGCAAACTTGTGTAAGACTATGTGTGAAACTTGCAAGTAAATAGCTCCTTCTTTTATAGGTGTTATGATTAACTTGTCATGTAGAAAAATGAATTGAGACTCTTTTGGTACTTGTATCTAGTTTAGCTGAGTTATTACGGTATAGAGTCATAGCTAGTCTTCCTTTGCTTTACATAAATAGTTAAGCAAAGTAAGAAACATCAAATAAGATAGTCAATGAGAGAACAAGTGGGAAGGTTCTTAAAAGTATGAACACTACATTAAGTTCATTGCTTGAAAATGGTAAATTGCATAGATGGGTCGTTTAACTGTATATTTGTTTTAGTTAAACTATGCATTATTGTGTTATATTAATGTTGTATATTGTAAATTATGATATTGGTGTAATTGTATATTAGTTATAGATAGTCTATAAAGTAAGTAATTTATTTACATGTTTTCCTTAGAAAAAATGTTTTAGGTTGTAGATCTATTTGTTATTTAAAGACCACTTGGGCTAAGAAGTTTGACACAATGCTTGGAGGAATGGTTGGTAGTAAATGGTTTCATGTATATATGCATTGAGTCATTATGTTTTTATATATTGTAATATTTGTCAAAAAATTAAGATTTGTATGAAAAGTTTTGATATTGAGAAATAGATTTTATAGATGAAATTCTACAAAAATTTGTTAAGAGCTTTTCTATTAGTGAACTACAATTACAAGCATTTTAAAAAAAAAAATTTATTGGTGTTCTCTTTGAGGTTTAACATGTAATATGCATTGAGAAAGTAAGTGTAAGGCTTGTAGGTGGATGTCATCGGGTGTCTATCTATGTTGATCACGTTCCAAAATTTGGGGCATGACATCCATCAAATTTTCAAGTAATCTTTTAAATTCTATATATCCTTCAATGGTATGTTCTTCTTTGCCTCCATGGAACTCACATATCAATACCATGATCTTGGCCTTGGACCCTTGGATTTGTTTGTTGAAGCCATAGAAATTCCATGTCAAGGAGGGCTTAAAAATAAATTTTAGTAGCATCTTCGCCTCAGACACCTTTCTCTTGATAAGTTCTTTTGGCCCTCCTTCAACAACATTTACTATTGAATTACCATGGTCAGGTAAAGGGTTGCGATGCACATTAGGCATTTCTTTCATTCCTTCAAAGTTTATCCATTTCGCCTCAAGTAAAGATTACATTTTACTCTTAAAGGTTGAACCATTTTCAATGGAGTGACCTATAGCTCTAGTGTGATGGTCACATTGAGCATTTGGGTCGTACTACCTTGGGTAAGGATGTTTCATGGCCTTCATTGGGGTTAAAGCAACCTTTCCATTTTGAAAATTTTTTGGGAAGAGCTTAGTGTAGGATATCAGGGTAGGATTGTATTGGACAGGTCTCCCTCCTTGGTCATTACAATATCTTCCAAGGCTAGCATTCTAGTATAGGTTTTGGTTCATGGGCTGTGGTTCTGGTGGGAGAGCTCTTATGATTGGTGTTTGAGAGAAATAGGGTGATGTAGAGTAAGGTTGGGCATATGGAAATTGTGAGGTGGAAGTAATATGAGTATTGCACAAATTCCTATTGAAATGGTTGAATGGAAGAGGGTTGGTTAGGCTTTGCTTGTTGAGGTTTTCTTTCTTGTCTTTCATAACTAGTGGTATGCACATCACCTTCCTTTTTCTTATTAATCATAGGCTTCTTTACACCTATTGCATCAATAGAATTATCAATAATTCCACCTACTTTGACTTGTGGGTCTCGAAAGGAAATAACAATGATCTTCCTTTTTTTGTTTGAAAATATATACTCTTTTAGATTTAAAGATTGGATTGTGGTTTAAAAGATTCATCAAAGAAACTCTATTGGATAATCAAGAGTTAATTGGAGTCATTGATGTAATTAAGAATTCAAAACTTACTGACAGAATGATTAATTAATTAAAATTGCTATTTAAACTAGAAATGTAGTAGATTCATAATTGCAACAGAATAGCAAAAAGATAAAATGCAGAAAGAATAATCAAGAACACCAAATTTTTAAAGTGCTTCAACTTCAACTGAAACCACAGTTGAAGTCTACATTCACTAGATCAATGCTTAACCGGATGATCACTGTTTATTACTAAACAATAAGAATTAATTAGGCTCTTGAATAGCTAGTTTTACACAAGATTTTGGCTAGGCTCTTGCTAATCTATAGATACAAAAATTCTTTTATCTCATATAGATTATAATCGACCTCATAACCTTGAGATACTCCAAGAATTCTTTACAATCTTTAACTAGTTATGATCAATCTCACAACTAAAAAAGATACAAAAGGAAGATTAACATCTTCCTTTGTATCTCCAATTTCTATCAACCTAGAAATCTTAAATGAAATCAAGAAATTAGGGTAAGAAATACAATACCACAATTTGAGATGAATATCTCAAATATCTAATGTGAATTTTCCTCAAATTTGATTCAAGATCCTTTGAATTGATGAGATATAGTGAGATAGTAATGAATCTAGTAAAGCTTAATTATCTCTATAATTTTAACACTTGAAGAAATGTGAAAGTTATGAAACTGATTGAGTTTGAAATAAAGTTAAGGGTAATTATAGTTATTGTAACTAACATTGGAAAAATAACTAACTTTCAGTTTGTGAATCAATTCATGAATCGATTCAAAGCAGTTACTAACTAATGAATAGATTTGCATTTATGAATAGCATAAAGAATGTTCATGATTAAATCAATGCATGAATTGAATCATAGTATTATATGAAAATATCTTGAATTGATTACTGAATCGATTTAGGAAATTTCCTAACCATTGATAAGAAATATTTTTCAAAACTTTTCTTCATGAACCAATTCATGAATTGATTTGAGTACATTTTTATAAGATCTTCAATATGAATCAATTCATGAATTGATTTATATGGTGAAAAATAGTGTTTATAAAACTTGCATTTGTGAAAAATCATTTGAAAACTTTGTTTGAAAAAATATTTGATTTTAGCTCACTTTAAATGATTCATTTCTACCTTAATATAATTATTTTAAGAAATTTACTTGAATCAAATTGGATTAGAATTCACTTACAACAGATCTTAACAAAAATAAAAAAAAATTGATAAAACTAATGTAGATCTTTTGAATACCATACTTTGATCCTGCAAAAAAAAAAATAACAAAGGCTAAAACATATTGTCAGATTCAAAATTGTTTTCAACATCAAAATCAAAGAAATTAAGATAGGAAAGAAATCACACTAGCTAGGTTAATAATCTCTTTAATAAGGCTAACAATCTCCCTAGTAATGCTAACAAACTCTAACAATGCTAACATAACCCTATACTTAATTCTTTCTCCACTGGTAACAATGTCAGAGAAGTTTGATGATGCATTATCAATCATTCAATCATAAAAAGGTAGGTAGAAAGTGCCAATGAATGTGGGCACTATCTCTTTGTCAAAAAGAGATGGATGTACTTGATCAGCTAAATCCATCCATCGTTGAGCATATTCCTTAAATGTTTCAGTGGTCTTCTTCTCCATACTCTGGTAATGGTGTTGGCTGGAGAAAGCATCAGCAAGGTCTTTCCAAGGTCGAACCTTAGTATGATTAAGCTTTGTGTACTATCTCGAAGTAGCACCAATCAAGCTATCTTGAATGAAATGAATAAGAAGTTTGTCGTCATTAGTGCAAGATGTCTTTTTTTGACAAGATGAAGTCAAGTGATTCATTGGGCAAGCAGACCCATTAAACTTTTAAAACTTAGGTACTTTAAACTTATGAGGAATAACTACATTAGGTACTAGGTATAGCTATGCTGCATCCATACTAGGTATAGCTATTATGCATCCATAAGCCTATATCTGTTAGTCCCTTCTATCACTTGTAGCTATTCTTCCAAAACTTCTAGCTTCCCTTTGTCCTTGAGGCCATCATTTGAATCTTGTGTAACTCTGGCATCATTAGAGTCATGGTTTTTAGGTGAGTTGTAGGGCCCCTCCATTGTTATGAAATAGAAAGGTGGATTGGGATATTGATATTGGAACCTTAGGCGTAGATACATAAATGTTTGAGGACCAAATGGTGTTGGATTGACCTCAGGTGGATTTGGGCTAGATGGTGGAGTTTGGTTTGTGTCATAAGGAGTAAAATCAAGTGGAAATTTAGGGTCTTCGAGCGAAACATACCCTAATTTTGATTTTGATTGCGTGATAAGGGTTTTTTATTATCATTTGCTTTCTTAGTCAAAAACCCTACAATCCTTATGAGTTGTTCCTTTAGTTCATTGGTGTCTTTTTTATTTCCTGTTGAACCATCTTTTGTTCATCCATGACCCTTGCTTGAGAATGGGTCCTGTATAAGTGTCGTGGTAGTAAGGTTCATTTTTTAAGGCAAGCTATGATGTAGTACCTTTTATTAAACATGAGTTAAACTTACATGCGCATAAAAAAAGTCATAAAAAAGTGAGAAACAAAAAATATATGGATGTTGTGATGTTAATCAATCTTTCAAAGATAATGCTAAAGGGACATTAATTCCATACTAGTTCTCAAAAGAAACATGGATAGTCCAATCATTACAAAAGCATATTGTTATTACAAATAAAAATAGCCTTCAAAATTTTCATAAAATATGCCCATTTACTCCAAGTCGTTGGAAATATCAACTAGGAATCTTTGTGTCTCACTTGGTGGAAGGCTTGTTTCAACCTCATGTGCTTCTCTTGCTCATTTCCAAGACTTTTCACTGATCATTCAAGCATTTTCAATTAGTTGATTCGATTGTTATTGAAGATCATTATAGTTCTCTTCAAATTGCATGTTTCTTTGATACCAATAGCTATCATCTTGCAACAAAGTGTTTTTCTCGGTTAACTATTGAATTTTATCTTGATAAATAATCGATTGTTAGTTTAGGTGTTGTAAGTCTAACTGAAGCAATAAATTCTAATAATCCTTTCTCGCAACAACCTCTTTGAGACCTTGATACTTTTTTTTTTAACCTTTTGGTTTCATGATATGCCCTTTAGAGTTCTTCATGACATTTGGTAGCTTTTTCCTTTTTGTGTTCTTGTAATTCTTGTACCATGTTCTCAACTTAAGTAGCTTTACCAACCCACACATCTTTCTCAAATGACAACTTCTTATTGTTAGTGATCAACATAGTCTGATTCTTGCACAATTAACAAGTACCTCATTTCTTATCTCCATTTTAGCATCACAATCAATTAGTTTATCAAACACATGCATTGGTGGTTTAGGACCGTGTACCATGGGAGTAATAAAGCCCTTTCCTCTACTAGATTGCCGTAACATATAGCCAATAGTGGTTGCATTATTACTTGAGCTAGCTTTCACACGTCACACAGACTTCCATGTGTCAATTACCTCTTTGATCTTTTAGGTTACATCTTTATCTTCATAAGAAAATTGTATGTCTAATAATCCATGGGTTATCAGAATGAATTGTTTAGATCCTAATTATCTTCTGACCATAGTAAGTGCATAATTTGTTACACCCTAAGGGCCAATGACTAGGACCCATGGTTTCTCCCCACATCTATACAAGATTGGAACATAACACATCCACAAAACTCTCCATAAGACTTCTCCCATTTCTTTAAAGTAATTAATCGATTGATTTCTCATGGGTGTCTTACATGGCCATTTTGCAACATTGAATTCTTGCAAAGGATTCTTATTTGAATAAATGTGTGATTTGAATTCAACCTTAGGATATTGAAAACAACTCAAGCTAGAGAGGTGGCTAATCATTCATACTGCTAATAATTGTGCACATCTGTAAAACCTACCTTTTCTTTCCATCCTATAATGATTAAGGCACCTAATTGTTTTTGCCAAAATTGTTAGGATAGGATTGACATTTTGTTAGATTTTCTCAAATAGCTTAATCATATAACCATTAATGTACCTTTTTACTTTGGGAAACAAAATCAATCCATAAATGGCTAGAGCTAGCATAGCTTGGCCTTATTCACTATCAATATGCTCTTAGATGAATTTCATCAAGTAATCAGATGACAGACAATAGTTATCACCTTGTTCAAAAATACACATTGTTTTTCACTACATTTCTTATTTCTAGTAACTCATCATACTTTTCAATGGTTGAGGTCATGTCATACTAATTGAATGTGAAGCAAAAATAGGATGGATGCTAGAAATGCAACGTGACAATCAGCATAGGTGCATCAACTAAGACAAACAAGAGATATGCTAGATTTATATACTTAACTTGGAATTTGTCTTTCTTCTCAATATGGAGTCAAACCTGTGTCAAAATCTTCAGGTCATTTCATTCAAAGTCAACATTCCTGATTTCAAGCAATTGGAAAATTTTCCCATAGTTAATGCAATCTCCTTTCTCTTGCTAGTTAGTCATTGAATCTTGCATTACCTTTGATTGATTATCAAGCTATGTCATATGCCTAACCGAAGTCCCATATGAAATAGTAGGTATAATGACCTTTTAGCAATATCAGTGCATGATTGAATCATGAATGCAAGATGCACAAAGAACACGACAAAGAAAATATTTTAGTAAATTGGTATCAATAAAGGAAAATGAGCAAAAATTCAAACATAATAGGGCCGTTTATTCTGAACACAATTACATTCTTGATTCTTCTTCGATTGTATTTCATATACATTTATGACTTTACATTTAAAAATTCAAATAAAAGAAAATTACATTGATCTTATGAAGCCATTGTATTATTTTTAGAAATAAACTTCCATGTCCTATGTATATGGAAAATAAGAAGATCAAGGATGAAATGTTCTCTCATGTGTCTAAGAATGTAAAAAGTGTGCCTAGGATACCTTAATTGGTGTTAATTTTTACCTTTAGTACCTAATGGCTGAAAGTTCCAAATTATTCTTACTATCGCCATTGCAAGGGTAGTGAGAATCCTATTCCTCACCCATGATAGGCTTCTAGTGGAAAGAGTTTAATTTAAGTACGGGTGTCTCACTACCCTACACAAAGACCAATGGTCTCAACTAATTCTATAAGGTTATTAAGAGCCTGAGTCGGGAGCTTATGTGTGTGAACGATCATGCACAATGTGTGTGAGAGAACTTACACACTAAATTATGATTAATCACACAAATAAACCAATTAAAAAAACATGACAAAAAAATAAATGAGTGGATGTATGATAATGAGTCCAAACAAGAACTATAAAAGATAACAAACAAAACATAATAACTAAACCCAAATTAGTCCCCAATGGAGTTGCTAAGCTATCACAACATCCTTGGTAGTGGTGTGTGATGGGATTGGCAAACCCTAGGCATAAATATTGAGATTAAAACATAAGATTAAATGTGTGAGATGCAAATTCAAAATATACATGAATTCGAACAAGTAAAGGAGTCACCACCAATCATTTTTAGCAGTGTGAATGGAACACCAAAATTACATGTAGGGAAGGTATTAGTACCCTACAATGTCCACTCATAAGGTGGTTACCTATTTTTCCTAATGCAACTTTATCGAATTAAAAAGAAACATATATATATATATTTATTTATATCCCATTTTTTTTACATAATATCAAAAGTCATATATGACTTATACAAGTATGAGTGATTAAAGGAATTATTGATTTTTAGGGCATGTTGTTACATTTACAGCAATGATAATTAATCAGTAAAGAAAAAAAAACTTATTCTCATAAAAATTTCAAATTTTACAATTGAGAAAAATTGTAGTGTAAGAAAAATTCATTTATCATTTGAAAAGGATACCACTTAATTAATGCCAAAACAATACTAACATTTTCTAATTTTATTTAGCTTAAAATAATTTTAGGAAAAGCTAATCAAAACAAATTAAGAGGTTTATATTTGGAGTCCAATTCTTCTAACTTCATGATCAAATTCTAACAAAATAAATGCCTCGAGATTATTGAAAGCCACCTTTATTGTACATACAATTGGATTTCTCCATTTCGATCCGTCATAGGGATGATTTAAATTTTTGTATGCAATATAGATTCAAAATTATGTATAAAGTGAGGTTTGACTATAATATGTTAATGAGATTATAAGTGGCGTTTAATTTAATAATAATATGAAATTTGAGTTAAACAAATTTCTTAATATATTGCATAAATTTTATTAACTTGATAGGTAGTATTGATTTAATAATTTAATTAAAGCATTAAATTTGTCCAACTTTATGATCAAAATCATACAAAGGAAGTACCTCAAGAACATTAAGAGCTATATTTATTGCACTTGTAATCAAACTTTCCAATTTTTATCTATCATCAATAAAAGTTTATTATTATTCTTTATATTGAAAGAGTGCACGTGGATATGCAAAAAGAAGAAAAAAAAAGATATATCTCAAAATATAGTGCAATATATAAGTAAAAACTAACATATATATAATGATTTCATGTGCAATAGTACTAGGGATTTCGTTTTAAAATTTTATTAGTTCATCCGATTTAACTCTTGAGATGCCCCTCATCTCAAAAATACTAACAAGGGTCGAACTTTTCAGTCTATTTTTAATTTATTCTATTATAGGATATTACACATGAAAACATATATGACAATTTACGACACAATAAAGTAATCTATTTGTAACAACAAAATAAATCATGGGATGAATTTATAAGTTAAACATAAAGACATGTAAATAAGATCAATGTATCAATAATAATAAGTAAAAACAAATATATATTTAATGTTTGATAAATAATAACAAATCAGCCAAGCCTAATCTAAACTATGAATTTGGATTTGTACATAAGAAAAAAAAATAGTTATATATTTATGTTACTATCATTTTATGTTAAAAAAAAAGGAAAAAAATCTAAGGGAAAAAAACAAGTGAAGTAAGGCAGTGCAGCTATCAAATCAAAGTAAAGAAGAAAGAGAAAAAAAAAGTTCACCTATGAATGAAGAAAAGAGAGTAAAAATAAAAGAAAAAAGAAGACAAAAAGAAAATTAAATGATAGACTTTCTGAACTAAAAAAAAAAAGAATTAGTAGAAAAAAAGACTAATAGACAAAAAATAAAGAATAAAAACAATAAAAAGGGATTGGGTGGACAGAGACCTAATATCTGTCTAGGCTTAATCTATCAATCAAAATAAAAATAATAATAAAAATGAAATAAAAAGAAGAAAAGATGACAAAAAGGGAGTGATAACATAGGTTTAGAATAGTAAACATGTATGTTGATGTATCAACATGCCTTACACTTCTTTATTTCTTTTTGAAGTTCAACTAACATCCTATCATTGAGTTGACCAAAAAAAAGGGAAAAGACAAAAATAGTTGCAAAGACTTATGATCTTGGTCATTTTTTTTTTTTTAAAGCAAAGAAAGGAAAGATAAGATAATAAAATAAAAGTCATTCTTAAACTTGTAAATAGAAGCATGCCTTTGCAATTCACCATCTTCTTCTTTCTTTTTTATTTTCTTCTCACAACTTAACAACCTGCTTCTCTATTTTTTTCACAACTGATCAACTAAAAAGTTAATAACTAGCGATTTTAAATATGAGATAAAGTGAAGTGTATTTCCACATTTCAAAGGTTAGTATTAACACTTTCTACTCTAATATTGAAACTAAGAGTTTGGTTGCTTATCTTTCTTTTTTCCCCCTTTCTCAGATTGTCTTTTCTTACCATCCATTTAGTTTTCCTCTTATCATCTTTTTTAATAGATCTTTCTTGAACAACATACTTATTTTTTATTTTAATTATTTCTACTCTTTCTAAGATATAATAATGTAAACAAAAAGCTAAAAATAAAAATAAGAATGAAAAAAAAATGCTATGTGTATGTATAAGGATGAAAGAGATATACCAATAAATTTGAGCAATGAGATTTAAAGATAGTGGTTCTTTGTTGTTGACCTCTTTGTTCTGTTTTAAGAGAAAATGAAATGGGTTTTTCTTCTAGTTCTTATTCCCCCTTTTTCTCATCTGAAAGCTTTCTATTTATTCAAAAAAAAATTGTACTTTTTTTATTTGGTTTTTGCTCAATTTCTCTTGATTTTAACTTGTTTCCTCCTGTTTACAAATTGTTCGTCACTTACCATTGAATTCTAAGTTGCTCTCTCATTTTAGGAAAGGTTAAGCTACACAAAGAAACTTATTTTGAAAATTTTCTTGGCTCAAGAATGAAACAAATGATAATGAAGACTTGTAAAATGCAAATAGAGCAATCTCAATTGAAATTTTGTTTTGTTTCTTTTTTGTCTTATATTTTTTTTTCATATAAAATACACTAAACTTGCTAAATAATTAATTTTTGGTATTTTGTAGACAGTTTAAAAAAAAGAAAGAAAAAAAGCTAATTCATGGGTGATACTCTTACAATTTTTACTTTTATTAAAAAACCAAAAATTAATCAATTTCATCTTAAAAGTTTAGTACCAATTACCTACAAAATTTGTTAAATTTAGACAAAATTGGGTGTTCTACATTTTGGATTGTGTTAGAATGTAGGACTTTCTTAATGGTTGTCGTCAACCCATGCGAAGTGATTTTTATAAAGGCAGAAGCTTTCAATGATGAAGCAATGATACGTTGAGAGACAGAAACATTTAACCTAAACTTTGATTATATGTGTTTTTGGACGATCTCGCTGGACGACTCTAAATGCTTAATTGATTGAAATAATGACAAATTGCTTTGGACAATATATATTCTGGTCGCCTGCATTTATCTTATTCACTTGACTTCTTTAACCCTATATTTAACATTGAATAAATATAATATTTATTATCTTAATATTTTATATCTCTAAACATAAACAAATAAAAGTATTCCTCAAAATCTTATTTGGTTGTATATAGGTAAAGAACTTTCATGTTACTTATATATTTTATGATTAACAAAATAATATATGATTTCATAATATGTAGAGGAATACAAAATCCTCTCAAACATGTACATATTTACCACTCAATAGATGTCATATTCAAATCAAGTTGATGAAATAGTTAGAGTCATTAATAATGAAGCTAAAGCTGGATACTGTGGGGATAGAAGAGAGACTACCACTTAATTAGCAAACAAAAGAATATATATTATTCTGTAATCTGTATTAGATTGATAACTTTTCCCCTATAACAACTTTTACACTTGAAACTATACCTAATAAATGGACACGATGAAAAGAAAAATCTGAATGCAAATACAATTACACTTGAACCGGCTTTTTCTGAATAGAAAACAGCATAAAACAACTCTCAATAGGCTAAGTAATTAATTGATAGCGGAACATTTTGTACGAATCTCACCCTCAGCACCAGTCTTCACACCAATATTACTCATTTTTATCATAGCCTTTCCAAATTCCACATTGAATATTGTTGATCCAGACAAGCCTCTCATGCCCATGAATTTTTCAACAGTGCTTTTTGTAGAAGCATCAGTCCATAGCAGTTGATCAGATTGGAGAATGCCGCGTCCATTCCTCAGATTTGCAAAGAAAGATGCATCGAATCTGTTTTGGGTGACTGTGTCTAATGCGACTCGCCTTGATGCGTCGCCATTTTGTGGGCACAGTGCTCGGAGTTGTGGAAGAAATGAAGGGTCGATTGTAGGGTCAGGACCAT
>JANHAO010001495.1:0-32661 GCA_026873985.1 Saraca asoca
TTTATTCTAATTTCTCTAAATAGGCAATTATATAGATTAGAAAATATTTCAATATCCTATACTTACTATTAGAGAGAGTGCATTATATATAATATTTAAAATAGTGAAAAGAACACTTAGAAAAAATTTTAGGCCAAAAATTCAAGAGTACAGTATATTTTCTATCTTTTAAAGTTTCAAAATTTTGAGAAAAAATAGTTCTGGATATCCAAAAATTCTCAATAATTCACAGAAAATAGTACTGGACGAGTGAGGAAGAACTATACAAATTTTGTGAAGAAACTCCAATGGAAGATCTCTCACGCACCTACACTCTCTGGGGCCGCGACTGAGCTTCATCTGGACAGACATAAATTCATCTACCTCACCTGTTTTTCTGTAAAATGGGTCGTCCGACCCGGTTTCGGACCCGGTTCTATACTCAACGCATTCTCCTCCATTTTTAGTCCATTTTAAGTGTTCTTTACACTATTTTTCTTAGTTTTCAATTCTCTAATAAACCCCTATAGAAATTTCTACAATTTCTTCATAAAAATGGGTATGTATAAATTGTGATTTTGTGAAAAACTCCATTAACACTTTGGTCCATTCCTTATATTCGGCCATTAACCCAAGTTCAAACATGTTTAAACAAACATATTAACCGAAACAGAGAGTCCAATAATGAAGAAAAAATAAATAAATAAAATAAAAATACATGGAACAAAGAGGCCAAAAATTAGAATTGAAACAGCATATATAATAGCATTTTTCATTTTGTTATTCTCATATGGTTTATGCCTTTGTTCTTGAATAGGGAAGTTCGAAATATGACCAATATTAAACTCAATCAGAAATTTTTTTGCACAAAATTAGATCATAGAGTTAACAACACACAACAATTAATTAGCGGAAGCAGTATAAATAAATGCCATTATCAAAACTAGAAGCAAGCAAGGCAGAGCAAGAAACATAACCAGGCTCTGATACCAAATGTAAGAATTTATATTCTATAAACTGCTCTAACAATTAATTAGTGGAAGAAATTTAAATACCTCTTGCCATTGCTTATTATAACAACTTTTAGAATTTCACAGGTTCTCCAGGAATCAGAGTGCTTCTAGCCTATGCCTATCTTTTATGTATTCTAAGTGATGAAGATCAGAAAATAACTATATCTTTCCTTCTGTGTTGGAAAGGTTAGGCTAGGGACCCTATCCTATTTTATAGGAATCTATAGCAGTTTCCCACAATCAGAGAAACTGTAAAATCTATAACCATCCTTTTTAAAATTTAATATTTAAATTTAAAATTGAATAACTAATTATTTGATAACCTCATTCCAAATAGTAGGCCACTATTAGTTATTTGCTTTAAATGTAGCTAACATTTGCTGCCATTAAAATCTTGCAAGCAATGTCCTAATTACACCAAGAAATATAAAACTAAGAGAACAAAAGGTTCATCGTTGGGAAGTGTTAGAAAAGGAAACCTTATTCTTGTCTTTAGTGCAATTGAGCGTTTAATATGTGAAAATAAAAAATAAATAAAATTAAATAAGAAGGAGTAAAAGTAATAATAATTATTATTTTTGATTTATTTAATTTATAATGTTTATAATTCTTTTCTTGCTATATGATTAACAACGATAAATATGATCAACAATGATAAATAATGATGGATAGTACTCAACGAAAATAGATAATGGTAAATAATAATTAATGATAGTAGTGGAAGGAGGTCTCCAATGATAGGTGGTGATAGACGTGATCAATAGTATTATAGGTGGTAACAGATAATAACTGGTGAAACAGATAATAATAAGTAGTGATAGTGGACGATGATCAATAATAAAAAATGACGATCAATGATTGTAGATAGTAATAAATGATGGTTAATAGTGAAAAGTAATAGGGAATAGTGAATAATAGATGATTAAGATAATAGGGGTTTCATAAAGTGATAAAAAGAAAGAGAGAGGGAGGAATTTTTTTTTTCCGGTGATAAGTGATTAGAACAGAAAGAATTTTAAATAAAATAATTTATTAAAATTAAACAATGATAATAAATTTCAGTATATATGAATTAAATATCTAAAAGAATTATTTTTATTGTGCTGTCATAATATAAAATTCTCCCAACTAAATAACCCTTAAATTTTTTAAGAGAAAAAAATCAACTCCAAGCATCAATCAAGGCCCTTCAATGATAAGTAAGTCTGGTGGCATATCTTTCGTTAGGGTTGGATGATGTCAGAAATTTTTTCTATGCTAATTCTTTTATCCAATTTTTTTTAACAGTTTATGCTCTTTTTTCAAGAAAAAAAAAAGAAAAGGCTAAAATCCCAGAAAAGCATCATTTACATGATATGAATATTTATATTTTATATGGCCAAAAAATATTTATTTTTTCTTGTAAACACAAAAAAACTGATGTATAAACTTAGTTTTTTTGCAAGATTCGTTCGAATCATTTTCTTTTCCATCTTTTAGGTAGCAAATGTACGATAAAGAAATAAGAAAAAAAAAAAAAAACTTAGGATTCCATAATAAGAAAAACTTAAAAATACATATAAAGAGAAAGTGAGCAAAGAGAAGGAGCTGCTACCAACCAACCATGGAATCGAGATACCACACTCGAGGGAATAATCAAAATTAAAAAAAAAAAACTTTATAAAGAAAAAGCATAAAAATAAGAACTAATCCTAAATATAAGGACGTGGGAGTAATGATTCTGACTTGAAAGTGCTTTAAGTATGTGGGACAAGTATTTATTTCTCTATTCACCTCCTCTCTTTCTCCTTTTCTATTTCTTGCCTCCTCTTCTTGCAAATTTTACCCTCTCTTTATCTTTTAACTCTAAAAATACAACAATTTTACAATTTTTTAATATAAATTTTACTTATCATTCAATAAAACAATGAGCCTTGCAGTAAGATGTAATTATAAATGTTATAAATATAATCGGTCCTATTATTTCAACGTCTAATCTTTCAACTTTATTTCTTTTTTCATAAAAAAAAATTTATTATAGTTTCCCAAGAAGAATAGTATATACAAATATAATTAATATTAGGAAAATATTTTTAATATTATTATAATATTAAGAAATTTAATACTATTATCTGTTATATTTTGATAATTTTAGAAATTATCTTCATAATTTTAATATCTATTCTATCATAATATTAAAATATTTAACTTATAAAAATATGGCATATAATAATATTAAAATTTTATACCATAATAAAACTTGAAATATTTTTTACTTTTAGTGTTTCTTAAGATTTGTTGAATATGAAAAGAGGTGAAGGCATGATTTTAAATATTCGTACCCAAATACACACGTATAGGTGCACGGGGGCAATGAAGACAAATAATGTATGTGAAACAAATTCATGGTGATGTGCTCAATTACTTGTTTGGCAAGCATGCCTTTTCCCCTGCCTTCTTTTGCTTTCTTAGACGCATGTATATGCACTTTAGGGTTTATAATACTTCACTTTTCAACTGTTAGTCACGATGAATGATCCCTGCCTGCTTTATTTGAAAAATGCTTGATCAAGAAATATATCATATACGTCCTCTAATAGATTATGAATATTACAATTTATGAAAATATATAAATCTAAATGTTTTATAGGAATATATATAATAGAATTGATTTTATTTAGTTAAGAAAATAAAAATTAAGGCAAAAAATACACTTAAACTCTCTTAAAACGTAAGATATGTGGGAAAAAAGAAACCACCAATCTGACAAAAAAAAAAAAAGGAAGACAATTTCATGTCTTGACTTGTGTACACATTGTGCAATTAGATTTCTAAGTCACATTGTCATCTAATAAATAATGGCAGCTTTGGACAGAGCTAGGTTTTAGAGCACATGAATTAGGTCTTCAGGTATCAAATCATCACATAATAAATTATAGTAACTTGAGGTTAAGGAAATAATCACACATGTAAAAGTTGAGATTTTCAAGTTAGTGAGATTTTTAGATACATGTTTTATGTATTATTCTAAATTGCATTTTATGAAATAATAATATGCTGTTGATTGAAAATTTGTGTCTAGTTGTTGTAAAAGATTATATATTGTGAATTGTGATAATGAAATTGAGTATATAACAGAAATCTTAGATTATATTGTGATCTAAGTAGGGGACTATCCATGACATGCATGCATAGAAAGAAATGTAATGGATAAGGGCATCAGATCTGCCATGTTGTTGTATATGATAAAGACATTTTGGCATCCACCAGAAACAAGAGCTAACACATCATTAACGCTCTTCTCAAGTTGCTTCGCATTTCCCACATCAACACCTAAGAGCAAGAGATTAAGTAAACAAAAACATATAATAAGAAGTTACCACCATGTCTCGCGTTTTAAGCATAATATCAAGATTTGTATTTCTTATATTTACACTTGTAATACATAAAACATTGTTACGTGTTTTATGTTCTTTTCTAATTTTAGATATGATGAGATAACATAATATAGAAAAATATAAGACCAGTGATATGCTTCGTATATTATTAGTATAAATGCAACTAAAGCAATGACAGATGAAATATAAATTTATAATTTACAATGTTTTTGTTTTTCCTTTAATTTCTTAAAAGGAAATTTTTTTGAATCATGTCCTTCACTTTCTTATCATTTTTCATTGAACAATACTAATTATATTTATTTTAATTATGATGATTTAATTTTAGAGGAGAGAAAATAAAGAAAATAAAATGTGTGTGTGTGTGTGTATATATATATATATATATATATATAAAACTGTAAAAGATAATCTTCCATTTTCTTTCCTTCTGGTGCTGGAGGGATCGGCGGAAGTTATGACTTTCCAAAAACTTTAATGTCTTTGTATTTATATATAATAGTTTTAGATTAGCTTTTTAAAAAATTTAAAGATTATATATATTCCATAAAAATTGGGACTTCATCCCTCAGGTTAAAAACCTGCACTCCCATGGCTCTCATATAACTTACCTGAAGAACAAGAAAAATGGAAAGGAAAAATGTTATGGTCTCATTTTTAGTCCATTATTTTTTATGCAACCCTCTGATTCCTCCTCGTTCCCTCAACCCAAATTGACTTGTAAATAAATAATCCCAGTTTATATGAGATTCTCTAGTGTGAAGTGATTAAAATTGAATAAATTTAAATAAGCATGAATAACATCACTTTTCCTTTCACTTACTTTATTTTAAACAAAACTGATCTGATATTAAAATTGAATAAATTTAATATCAGATCAGTTTTGTTTAAAATAATGTCATATCAGGATGCACATTATCTACATAATCACAGTATAAAAAATAATGATGCTTCATGAATTTAACAGTTGGGAAGTATCCAAGAAAAAGGATCTCATCGTTCTGTATATAATAATAAAATGATGATAACATTCTCAGTGCTACCTGAAATTTACAAGGCAAACGTGCAGTCCAAAGAACCATCTATAAATCCAGCAACAAATAAGTGACCCATACTCTTCGTTTTGATTAAAGTATATTTCACCTTCCTCAACGAGTTATTATATCAAGCCTGTGCTTCCAAATGGATTGTTGTTTTGTGGGTGAGAAGCAATATTCACAGGAAGTGTCCCAAATCCTGCATCACCGAAGGGATTTGGTGGACCCATCAGCAAATGCTGCTGCGGCTGTGACTGTGGCTGTGCCTGATAAGGTTGGTAAGGACCGAATGGATTAGCTTGCTGTTGAGCCATTGCAGCCATTTGGACAGAAGGCGGTGGAGGGACACTGCTTGAAAAGGCAAACGGATCTTGCACTTCAAATGGATTTGGGGCTGGTGCTCCATATACTGGCTGCTGTGAAGATCTATACGCTGCTTCGTCGTATAAGCTGTTCAATGTGAGAGAGTCCAATCCACCAGCCTAACATTATTGACAAAAAAAGAAAAAAAAATTCATAACACAGCCTGACATTTTCTCTCCCTTATGTCAGCAATAAATCAGTTGTGTATAATTACTATAATCACACACACACACACACACACAAAAAACACAGAGAGAACACATATGAAGACCTACCAATTGCCTCTCATTGGGGGCAGAAATATCGGTACTTGGAGTTGTCACCAGGGCAAGCTCCCATCCGCTTGGATCAAAATCTTTCGTGTGAGCAGAAGTTGAGTCAAATGTTGATCCGGTTGCTGCATATGGAAAAAAAAGTCATATGTCCTGCAGGAGCAAAACAATCCACCAGACCTGCATTGTAGCAAAAATTTCCAGAAGAAAACCAAAAACTAATAAAAAAGGAATCACCAGTTTCAGTGGGTACTATGGCTAGAGCCAGAGCATTTCTCTCCTCTATTGATGATGCATCAGGTCCACTGCCATTTAAGCCCTGCAATCAGAAAATTAACAACGTAAATTCTACAAACAAAAATTGACTTCAGAATTGAGATAAATGAACTCTGGAATGGAAAATCCACCAGCAGGTCTCCAGTTTCGAAATTGTTTTGTGATGGTGGGGGAGAGGGAGCAGGCTCAGAATTTGAGAGAACAACGTTGTCAACTGGCGGAGAAGGCTCCTGTTCTTCAACAGATAATTTAGTGTCTTCAGTTGTAGGTTCTTCTTCCTCTGGTCTGTAAGTCAACTGAAGCTGTAAATATAGAAAAAGACATCAAATCTCCAGGACTTTGACAATCACTTTTTCCGTAATCGTGATGAATGGGGTACTAACCAATGGCTCGGTTGGAACTGTAACCACTCGCGGTGCCTCCGATATGTACTCTTCCATGGTTGTAAGGAAAGACCGAGGAGGCTGAAATGATCAGCAATGCGAACATAGAAAAAAGGTTCAGAAAGGAACAAGGTCAACTTGTTAAATCAAAGCACAAAATGACTGCAATAACAAAGAATACCTCTCTTAAGACAGGAAATTGAAAATTCCTAGCAAGTTCCAATCCTTTGCAGATTTCATAGAAATCAGAGAGGCTTGCTGCCTGTACCAACTTAGGTCTTTAAACATAATGACTTTGGAGCTAGATTGCAAACTGATTGTGCATTTAAAAAATTATAATTTGCAAATTGTTTGACAAAAAAACCATTGGAAAATTACTACCTGCTGACCAGCACGTTTGTAGACTTCAAAAGCTGTAAAAGCTTCGTGTCTGGGCATTTCAAAAAACTACAAAAAACTCAAAACAATGATCACATTCCAGTATGAAACAGATATTTTACTAGAAATTGATACTCATCACATGAATATTCATAGAGAAATTTACCTTATCAACAAGGTTGATGATTCCATCATTAACAGCACAATAAATCTTAAAGCTCTCTTTCAGCACCTAAAATGCACATAAAAACCAAGATAAACATAAAATGCAAGCAAAGTAAATAACATCTATTAAATTATGAATTACATACCTGGGAAGACAACTACAAAAGTTAGAAAAAGAAAATAAGTTTAATGGCACCCCACTACTGGGAACAAGATCAATAGTTTAGGCATCTCCCATAAGAGTTTAACCCATTCAAATTTACAACTAGCATCAAAGGATAATTTGATGAGGAAACATATGCTGATGCAGGACAAGGGGAGGGGTCAATCATAGTTGTTTCTAATTAGTTATTTCAGGAAGTTTTGGTTAATGATTGTAGAATAAATCATAGTAAGATATTACATGGATCAAGACTCAGGAGTATTCTGGCAAAGATTTTTACTTGTTAGTTGAGCTTTTGTTATGTTTATTGTGTTTCCTAACAGGAAGTGGTAGTTACTAGTACAAATACACTTTTTGGACTTATTGTAACTTGTAAGAACTAAGATAAACCTTGTAATTTTAATTTAGAGTGGGTTTTTACACCTTAATCTTATTCCATGAATGTTTAACCAGAAAACAGCCCACTTTTGGCTATGTTCCGACTTCAATCCCCAATGCTATAACGCAATTTCAGTTTACAAGGGTTTCTGCTTAAATTATACGGTACCAGACTAAAACTCTGGGTAACAATACCTTGAACAAGTGGCACTAATTAGACTATTAGATTAGAATGATTGTAAAATGTGTGGTTGAGATGCTTGCATGGGTGACCTGGATATCCAGTAAAAAGTTAATTGTGTCACATCATTTTTTCACCCCCTTATAATTCAAGATTCATAAACTACCCCAAGTGGTTAAAAACTTCAAATTAAGCAGAAAGTAAAAATTTCCTCTAAGTAATACTGTCCACTGTGATTTTGCATTATTTAAAGTAAATGATTATTTTTATGCATGTTAAAAACATGAGAAAGTAAAAATTTCTTCTTTTTGTACTTTAAAATTCTTTTATGCATAGGTAAAACATCAAAAAATAAAAAATATTCTTATTTCATGATCAAAATTAAATGACGCAAAAATTAAAGTTTGAGACATAAACCTTTAAACTTCAAGACTCACATATTCTTATTTTAATTTTTGAGTAATTCTCTTATGCTATAGAGAGAATTTTTTTTCCTTCTTATTCCTTAAATATTTAAAAATGTCTTCGTCAAATTATATTTTTGGTAAGTCAAGCTCAAATTAGGTACTATTGATAATAAGCATAAAAAATTAGTAATCATTTTGTTAAATAAAATATTAGGAATTAAAGTCAATCAAGATAAGGTTACTTGTTACAAATAAAAAATATAAGTAAACTCCCATTTTCATCCTTGTGATATATAATTTTTCTCAATTTTATCCTTGAGTAATATTGATTTGTCCAATTTTGTCCCTTGGATAGTGTGCCATTAAAATTCTTAATGGGAAACTAACATGAAAGGTCCAAAACTTGTATCGCTTGATCAATTAACTAACTTTATTTATCCCCCTTGACTAGGCTCAACGACATCATTTTTTCAATATTAAGAAGAGTAAAACCCTAGCATAATAAGACTTGTTTCTCCTCTCTTGTTACTAATGAAAAGACGACGTCTTTGAACCTAGTTGGAGGGAGAGTAAAATAGCCAGCTAATTGGTCAGGCCACACAAGCTTTAGGCCTTCCATGTTAGCTTTCCATTAAGAATTTGAAGGGCACATTAACCAAGGGAAGAAATTGGATAAATTAATTACTCAGGGACAACTGAGAAAATATTTCATTGGGACAAAA
The DNA here is from genome assembly GCA_026873985.1 of Saraca asoca. NCBI lineage: Eukaryota > Viridiplantae > Streptophyta > Magnoliopsida > Fabales > Fabaceae > Saraca > Saraca asoca. Next base: position 9,095 of record JANHAO010001495.1, read on the forward strand.
TTGAGAAAAACTGCATATTACAAGGACCAAAATGGGTGTTTACTCAAAATATATAGACTATGGAGTTATAGAATTTACTATATTGTTATATGCATGTTTGTGTATATGTATATAGGTAGTTAACATTAAATTTAACATAGGCAGAATAGTAAAAGATCTTTAAAAAATAACAGAACTAGTAGGTTGAGGTGTCTGAACTTTAGGAAAGGGTAAAATAACTATCACACAAATATCCTTCAGAGTTTTTTTTTTTTTTTTTTTTTATGGTTCAGGGTCCAGCAAAAAAAATTTTCCCAAATTTTTTCAACCTGTAGCATCCGGTGTAGGTGGGATAATTAGCTGCTAAGGTGTCATCAAAGATCCACATGTCAACACACAATAAGTGTGTGAGTCAAGGTATTGGTACCCTGAGTTTTAAAACTCAGGGTACATAGAACTATCCTATAGTTAAATTGTCACCAGCATTGCTGTCCCTTCCCCAAAAGATTGTGCAAGAATCAGATGATTACAACTTATACCAATGTTGCCAAGGTACCAACACAGAGGGCATCCCAGTCCACTGTTCAAGAATGGAACGTCATCACAAGAGTTGATCCTTTTTGAAGCTTGGTTCTAATAGAACTAGGAGAAAAGGCCCAGGAACTTATAAACAAAACCAAGAGACTTTTGGTCAATGCAATCTAAAAATTTTTCTAACTTCTATCTGTAAATTCTGAATAACATAAAGAGTATCTTTAGATAAAGAGACACTCCAGACATACCAGAGCCAGGGCATATTGTATCACATAATTGCTAACAGCTGCTCCTTCTGGCTGTAAAGTTGGCAGCAGACAATTAGTTTGTAATATTTGAAAAAATAATACTACAAAACAAAAAACAACAAGGTTTCAATATGAAAATGCAAAAACTAATGGTACCAAGTATAAATGGAAGGCAAATGGGGAAAACATCAAAAGATAATATAATAAAAAGGAAAATGAATATTCACTATCAAGAAGTCCTGCAACATTACCCGGCAACCAATAAGTCGATACAACAATTGCTGCAAAGCAGGTAACTGCTCCAATAACTCCTCACTATTCAAATCCCTTGTCCTGCTGTATCCCTGCTTAGAAAACAAATGATCATGATACTTCTCAAATAAAACAAAAGGGTTTTCTAAACCAGATATACATACATACATACATATATAACTATATAAATATATATATATTTTTAAAAAAGCTGATACTTCATCAATAACAGCCCTAATTATAGATTTACACCTAACCATCAAGAAATCCATTATCCAGCAAAGTCAAATTAATAGCTTCCAGATTCATGGCTTCAGTACTTGAAGGGTTTGGTTCATATAGAATTGAGAATTCCTCATTAAATTAAAAATTCATCTTCCAAATTGTGTTAGGACTGAGGGTTAAATTAGAGTTCCTTCTATAAAAAAATAATAATCTTTGACTTTCTTAAAAATTGAATAATATATCAATACAGCTACCTTCTCACTCACTCCTTCCCCTTTTTGTTTCTCTCTTCATCTTATGTTTTGCATTAAAAGCTACTGCCTCCTCTTCTCCAAAATCACTTAAACAAATCAGAGACCAATATTAAGGGAGAGACATTATCCTAACTTATTATCTATTCCTACTCTTCTATTTCATATTAATCAGCACCATAGATCCATTTGTCCAACGCCATTCAAACAAGTAATGGAACCAATTTAAAGTGAAAACATTATTCATGTAAGCAGAATACCAGGTTGCAATAGTGCAAATTATTTTAAATAGTCACTTTATCAATAAATAATCATGAGCCAAACCAAGCACTAACCCAGAGCAAATACAAGGACAGTCAACTGTACCATAGCTGTATTCAAGCGAACTATAATTTCCAGCAGAGCAGATGTTATGTCACTTGTGTAGGGTTTCTGCTCTACTGAATAAAATCAGCAATAATCTTTTAAGTCTGGCCAGTGAACAACATCCTACAATTCTAAGTAAATGGAGTAATCACTGTTTCTTAGAAATGCAGTGAGAAGTTCAACAATTGGAAGCATCAGATCAGACTCTATATTCATTTTTCAAGCAAATACTCTTCATTACTTAACCGACAATGTCATAGATGCTACACTCAGTTATGACTTGTAATTGCTAATTAATGCAATGGAAATCACCTTCTCCTGCCCTTGGGCAGGCTTGGGTAGACGCTCAGCTTCGATATCATATTTCAGAATCCGGAAACATTCAAGCCTTTCTTCCAAAAACAAAGCATAAGTGCGCACCCAAGCAGAACAATCCCAAGCTGTGAAAAAATGAGATCATACAGTCAAACAAATGATACAGCTAAATTTAAGGATTGAACTGATATCATCACACTGAGAGACTGATAACACCATATAAAACTTTAAAGCCACTAATTAAAGCCCAAAAGACATTAAGTTTGCAAAAGAAAGAAGATGAATATTAGGTCATAAAACTAACCAATTGGGCTCGAATCATCCTTGAAATTAGCAAGTTGGAGAATGCGTACTCTCTGAGAGTAATTCAAAAGTTCTTCTCTAAAAGTAGGATCACCTTCCCTCAATAATCTATGGATGACAATCAGTGCTTTCAGTGCCACCTGTGAAAATGAAGATGGAAGTGAAATATAAGCATATCTGACCATTAAAAATATTATCAGCTAGATAACAACAAAATTTAAGGCTTCAACTAGCACATAATTACACAGTCAGAAAGACTAAGGGTAGATAGAATTCAGAAGAGAGGCACCAATTTAAACCCTCTAAAGGAAGTTGCATAATCTACAGATAACCTGACCTGAGGAACGATAAGAGTACAACCAGAAACTCATTGAGAGATATTACTGTTTGGATAAAATGTTAGAGGATTATTTTAAAAGAATTAAGTTTGGAAGAATGAATGTCAGTTAGGGCATATACACTAAAATTACTTTTAGAAGAAGACGTTTTGTTTGAATATGCTAGAAAAATTACATTTGAGTATCAAATTACACAGAGGGGTATGAAATGCAGATGAAAATATTACTCAAACATGAAAAGGATAAGATATATGAAAAGAAAAAATGATCCTACAACCAAGAAGTACTTTGGATTAGAAGTAACATTTTGTTCCTTCTAACCCAGGTACTTTTAGACAAAAGTAATTCTCTTGTAGTTTGCCAAACATCCCTGGAAGTACATTCAGAGACTAAAAGTAATTCTACTTGGCCAAAAGCAATTTTACTCTCTTACCCAAACAAGCACTAAGACTTCTCTAGCAATACTACAAATAAATCCAACGGTTTGTTTGCATCTGACACAGAAATCAACTGATTTTATGTTTTACCAGTGTTTCAGCAAAAAAGAAGTTGACCAACAGTTGTACTTCTATTATTGGAACTGCCATGTAGGGCAAGGGGGCACCAAGAGGTTCACCCAAACATCGGAACTTAAAAAGTGTAAAAATCACATAAGGTCCGTTGAGGGAGCAAAAATGAAAAGGAAGACTGTGCCTTGTGTACAACAAGTTATTGCTGCTTTATCAATCTTTGAACAAGTTAATCGAAGAACCAAAGCGTGATTTGACACATCAATTTCTTTTAGTGTACAATATTATATGATCCAGTGCATTATCCCATCACATGAATAAGATAATATAAAAGCTTTAAAGTGTGGGCTTTAAGGGTTTAAATTAAGTCATCTATATATATATATATATATATATATTAAAAAATAAAAACCTCAACCAGACCAAGAAAGCTCTCTATGTGCTGGATATAACTCAAGGCTTTGTTCAACAGCTACATAAGTGATATAAATTTTACAGGTCTCCATTTCTATTTAGAAACGGACTTATAATGGATCAGTTGAAGCTAGCAGCTATCAAGTACTGAAACAAATGGAACAAATTGTTGACTCTGCACTTTTAGAAATGTATCTGAGCGTGACTAAGTACATGTAGATTGTAATATAGAATTACAATTAAAAAACACCACAAATCTAACACCAGTGCATCAGGGAAATGAACAGAAAATATAATTTATGCCCAAGCAGAATGCACATAAACTAGTGATTGAATATTCAGATCAAATCACAATCATAGGTTTGATACATATATCACAATCATTAGTTTGATACATATAAACTTATCACATGAATTGAATCCAATAACAAATGTCAATACCGTCCAATTTCGTGTCTTGGCCAATCTACGTGAAAGCGCATGAATGCAGTAAGCAACATCAGCTCTGGGTCGAATAGCAGACGTGGCAAATAGAATTTCTACATCAAAAGCAAAAAGAGATACAGATTTCTTATTCTTTGCTCATAAAACCAAAAACCCAAAAGATCAATTCGGATCCACAAATATACATCACTCACTTCGGAGGTGTCTCTCTTTAGGGGGGCACTCAACGTGATTCGTAGCTTTGACTATGGCAACATCCAAATCCTAATAATAGGCATCAAATTAAATCATACCCACATGAGAAATTCAAAAATTAATGAAAAAAAAATGAATATGAAATCGAATCAGTAAAATTTTCTTGGTATCCAAACAAGCCCATCTTCACAAATATTCAAATCGGCAAATATAAATACCGCGTAATCGCTGTTGACATGGGCGAGACCCACTTTGGTGCTGTCTTTGAGGGCTCCATAAGCTTTTCTCCAAGTTTGAAGAGTACCCATTTGAGATCTCAATTTCTTCCTCTCTGAACAAGTGTTACGCAACCCTTGATTTTCTCTCTCACTGAAATTTTTCTCTCCCTTTTTTCTGAGTTATGGGATTTTCTGGCAGGGGAAGAGAGAGAACGGAAGGGGCCTCTGTTGCAACGACAGGCCGAAAATTTTTTCTTTTGTGACAGTAAGGAATTTTCCAACTTGTCTTTTGGCGGCCCCAACTATACTGTACGACGTCATCATAATTTTTTTTCCACTTCATTATTTTAATAATTTTTGTGTTCAATTTTCTAATTTATTCGTTGTTGGGATTAATTATAATAATGCCTAAGATATACACGGAGGGTGCATATAACATATTTTGATTCAGATGATTAACAAAAATTTTGATCTCATTGTTAAATAAATAATTTAATTCTTATAATTTTATTTTATATAATTATATTTCAAAATTTAAAATTATTTATTATTAAATCCTTATTATTAACATGTTAAATTTAATCTTAAATTATATATTGATATTTTATTTTTATTAATTTATTATATTTATTTTAAAATTTTAATTATTATATAAAAAATTATCTTAATTATTTTTTTAGAAGAAAAAAATTTCTATATTAATAAGGATTAAAAATGTTAATTTTTTTTAAAAAGAATTGATGAAAACCAACAGAAGAATTAAAACAATGAATCTAAATTAAATTATAAATTATGTTATTATTTGAATTTAGTATAAATTAAATTATGAATTTAATTATAAATTATTTTAAATTTCATGTAATTATATAAAATAAAATTATTAAAATTAAATTATAAATTTAATAAAATTATAAAAATTAAAACTTTTGTTAAACCTCCCGTATATTTTAAATGTCAGAGTACTATTCAAGGCAAGGTGACTTATAAGAACCCCACTAACAATATTGTATGATATTAAAATCAATAATTAAAAGGAATAAAAAGGGATAATTTGCAGGTTGGCATGATTAATTAAAGCAATGATAACACAATTAGCTTTTTTATTGTTAAAGGAATAATAAAAAATATTGATAAGGCTCCATCTTAGAGGATGAATTTTTGGTACAACGATGATACAAAGGTTCAAACCAATAACCTTTTGCAAATTACTTAAATCCTTGCCATTAGATTCAACTTCACTCATAAAATAAAATAAAAAATAGGTGGCACTCTTTAGAAAATGATTTGGCTTTATTTTCGTAGGTTTGTTATCCATTTACTTTGATTTATTTTTAATATAAATCAATTTTATATTATTATTTATTTATATATTGTTATATCATTAAAAAATTATTAAATTCTCCTATTATTGATAAAAAATAATTATTCTTATTTTTTAATAACATAACATCTTCTTATTTATTAATAATATAAAATTTTTATATCAACAGTATTTCGAATTTACGGTCTAGGAAGAAAACGTAATCACATGATGTGTAGTTATTTACTTATTAAAAGAAAATTCTGTGTTTTTAAATAATTGAATTGAAAAAAATTAATCCTCCCTTGTAAACGCCTCATCTTGATTTAGGCTAACATATATATATGGTGATTAAACCTTTATAGTAAATTTTGGTGTTGTATTTTAAAATCTTTTATATAGGTATTCTCAGAGTATGTTTTTCTTTCAATTTTTGGTTATAGTTTTCAGGTGAATATTTCTTCCCAAGTGATAATTCTTTTTATGTCAACAGAAAAATTTGCTTTCAAGTGAAACTTATATATTAAAATTGGAGAAAGTATAAATTACTCCATTCAACTTTAAGATAATTACATTTAATATTCACAATTAATAATTTTTAACATTAGTCTTTTTGATTTTGGAGTAGTTACATTTAATACTTAATTTGAGGAATCAAACGTGTTCCGTTTGACACGAAATTTAATAAAAAAATTAAGTATAGTATAGAGGTATTATAACTCAATTTGGAAGTAATTCCATTTGTATACTATTTTTTTTATTTTTCTTCATTATTGGGATATAAGTCATTTAAGCATGATTTGCTTACCCAGTGCTTATAGGAAAGTTCATGACAATGATCCTTATATTTTTATTTTTGCATTGATATAATATGATGTTTAAATTTCTTTCTGAATCATATGAAAAGATCTTATGTGGATGCAATTTGTTACTCATCTAAAATTGAAGGGAACTAGTTGCAAATATTAATAATTATAGATGTTAAATACAACTACTTTAAAGTTAAAGGAGATAATTCATATTTTTTCGCCTTAAAATTATTGGTTTTACTTTCACAATTACACATAATCTAGAATGTTGTAATTATTCAAAAATGTCAGGCAATGTCATATAAATTTTGTACAACATTTGCTTATTTTTTATTTAAAAAAATTATGATTTTGTATTAATTGATTGTGTGATATAAAAAAAAAATTAACCACCAACAAAATTTGCAAACACACAAATTTTATTTATTTTTATAATATTTTACAATAAAACTTACAAAAATTTCAACTACTTGGAACTTTCTTTTAAATTTTTGTAAAAGATGTGCCCATTCATTTTTCCCTTTTTAAGAAGACATGTGAAAGAATTGCCCTAAAATGTTACAACTAAGATACTCCTAACATAACTAAAATTGAAAAGAAAATGATATTTGGATAGTGCTTCAATAAGCTTTCGTAACAAGTCCTTCCTATACATGTTTTACAATTTTTTTTTTTCAAAAGAGAATTTTATTATATTTTTGTGAATAATTAATCAGACTAGTAACCTATAGTAGCAATTATGGTGACAAGTCGACTTTGATGCATTTATAAGATCTAATTAAAGCATAATGGGAAGGTGATACCGATGCCTCTATTATTCTTTGCTAAGCTGATATTGACACATTGCTGATTATACATGCTTGGGTTGGTTTACTTTTATATGTTTGTTAGTTTCAGATTACTTTTATAACTGGTTTCTTCTTCTTTAAGCAAATATAAATGCTGGGTATTTTTGAGATTTTATTTCATGTTGATGCTTACTAAACTAAACTATGTTTTCTCGAGCATTTCTCTTGAAATATGCTTTAAAAATTTACTTTGTGCTCTTTTTTTCCCCCCTAATAATTAAGCATTTTATTCATTCTCAAGAGCAAAAAAATCATGAAATACAAATGATTCTATATTTGGAGGAATTTGAGACAAATGTCTTATTCCACTCCTTATAACCTGATCTATCCTTTTTACACCCTCAAACACTTTTATTACTGTCCCCAAGATACCACAATAATTCTATATTATTAAATGAGGAAAACAAGTTTTTGATTGATTCAAAGACTGAAAGAACCCTCTATGGATAATCAAAAATATTCAAAAAAAGCTTCTACTATAACTTTGTAATGACTCTCGATTTAAATATCATAGCCCTTAAAATTATTAGAAACCATAATAGCTTTTTGAATTGTAAAAAGCTCAACTACTATAGATGAGGCATATTCAAAATCATCATACCAAATGCTTGAATCTTCCCCTTTAGCATTATAGATTTAAATTGTCATTGAGATCTTATTTCTTACCCAAAATAGTCATTGATTTTTTACCTCTGGCCTAGGTTGCATTTACATTAAATTTTATTGTTATATGATGGAAGGATCCATCTAATTTGATTTAGGCCCAAATAAGCATTTGTAGCCTCTCTATAACCTGTACCTAACCTTGTGTTTCTTTCCCTCAACATCATTCTTGCCTTAAACACCTTATCCCTTGTTATGGGTATTTTTCGGGACTAAGTGAAATAGGCCAGCGAAGGCCCAATAGACTAGCTTAAGGCAAAATGAGGCTAGCCCATTCTGGAGCGAGGCTGTAGAAGCCAAGCCAGCAGATCGCCCAAGTGTGACCTCGACTTATTTAGCAATCTCAAGTTGTTAAGCCAGCCATCCCAGGCACAGTTACAGAGTGCTGGAAGTCCAGTCAGCAATTTGGAACAATCTCACTTGGCAAATCAGGCCCCCAAGACTGATAATGATTTGCCCAACATTTATTGCCTAACGTCCAACATTTATTATCCGTAGCGACGGTAATGATAGTTTTATAATTTGTTAAATTATACTTGTAATCTTCCTCACTTCTATAAATAAAAGAGGAATAGATCATTGTAAAGAGAGAGTGAAAATACTTATCGAAACTCTATCAAAATATTGAGAGAAGATTTATATTCCTATTCTGCTAGTCTGAATAATAGAGTAACCGTATAGAAGCATAATACAACCATCGTGGATGTGGGGGCGACACTAGCTTTAGTCAAACCACATTAAAAACCTGTGTGATTCTGTTCCTCTTTCTTCTTTCTTTTGTTATTTTCCTGCATTTTCTCATCTTTTACAGCAGTTTGGACTTCTAAACCTTTAGTTGACCGATTATCAAAATCGACCGTTAACATCCCTTAAGTCACCTTAATTTTCCAGCAAATGTTTTCAATTTGAATTGAGACCATTGAGACACCCATCATCCATCACTGAATTTCTGAAATTCCACATTCTTTTGAAAGCGATTGCTACAAAAGCAATTGTTTGTTGTCAAAGCTAAAGGTTTAAATATGGGTAAAGATGTCGGACCTTTTTTATTAGAGTTACGAGGAAGATAGCAACCGATGACACATTTAAGCTTATAATTTTGAAGCCCCAAAACTTGAACCATAGATGTCTGATAATTTTATAGCCCTACAAAAGATGTAATTCCATTTTCGGTGCTTGGTTACACGTTAAGTAGACAAGTAGCCAGAGCTAGCCAAGTTCTCAATCCTAATTTGAGTAGGTAAGACTCCACTCCCAAATTGCTATAGTATGATCTTAAACTTTTGATGCAAATTCAGATTTCATAGTTCAAACCTCATCTTTCTCTTCGAATTTCATCTTACTTGAATTGAGATTGCCACTTGACTATTATTTGCTATAATCGATTTATATACTAATTTAATTGTAAAATTTCTAGACATGTTAAGTGCCCAGATTAATTAATCTTTATTCCTTATTAATATTTGTAATTGTAAGATGTGACTGCAATCATCCTTTACAAATAAGTTACAAATTAGAGCTTCATTTTAGGCCCTTTAGGTTGGCTACATTAACTCTGAAACTCTTAAATCATTGCTACACACTGTTCCTTCCTATAATTTTAGAATGAAACCAGTAATAGTAGGGAGCCAATGATCTTTAACTACTTGAATTACATCTCCTGAACCCACAATCCAACATGATCCTCGTATAATTAAATCTTTACCAGAATGAACCCCTTGCCAAGTCTAACAACCCAAGACATAGTTTATATCCAAAAATTCATGATTTCTAACATATTTTCCTCTAAAGCATTTCACTTGGAAAGCTTTCTTTTTAGACTCAAGATTTCAAGTTAATTTTGCCAATATTACCTGATTGATATTGTGAAACAATTTAAATCCAAGCCCCCCTTCTTGTTTAGGTTTGCATAGAGAATCGCAAGCTTTCAAGCAATAACAATGTTGCTTGTCATCTTTCACCCTCCACCAAAACCTTTTACATAAAGAATCTAATTTCAAGCATACCTCAATAGGAACCTTCAAAGTGGGCACTATGTATATAAGTATTTGCTAAAGTACCGAAGAAATCATCGTAAGCCTTTCGACCCAAGATAATGAATTTTTCCTCCAACTTGATAAACGAGCTTGAACCTTATCAATTAAGAACTTGAAATCCATTGACTTTGATTTTGAAAGAAATAAAGGAATACCAAGGTACTTGCATTTGAGCAAAGATGATCAATACGCATGAAATCCAATAACCCCTTCTACGGTATCCTGGGAATATTTACTTTCTATCTTGACCACAACTGATATTTACCAAGATTTTCCCAAAGATGCATAGCTTTAGTCATATTAGCTCTAATAAATATCATCTGCAAATATTAGATGAGAGATTGAGGGACCACTCCTAGATAATATAACACTATGTAGCTTTTTATTCTCTTTTGCTTTAAATAATAGCCTTGAAAGAACTTCTAAGCATAAAATGAAAAGATATGAGGATAAAAGATCACTTTGATGAAGACCTCTATGTAGAAAAAATTTGCTTATAGGACTTCCATTTAGTAACAACTATAAAGAGATAGTTGTAATACACTACTCCAGCCATTTGACAAATTTGGGATCAAAACTATATAATTCCAAAATATGCAAAACAAAATCCCATTCAATTCTGTCATAGGCCTTCTGCATGTCCAATTTAATGCTTATTAGACTATCAAAACCTTGTTTCTTAGCAATAGAATGGATAATGTCTTATGCGAGTAGACCATTTTCTACAATCCATCTACTTAAGACAAAAGTAAATTAAACTAGAAAGATTAAAGAATGTAATACCCTCATCATCTTATTTTCCAATATCTTAGAAATTAATTTGGAGACCAAATTGTAGAGGCTTATTGGCCTGTACTCACTAAATTGATTAGCACCAGGAGTTTTAGGAATAAAAAAGGTGGAATTTAATTCCTTTGGTATGGAAAAATTTTTGAGCTGTATCCACTATTTTTGCACCCACAATATCCTAACATTTTTGTATATTAATGTCATAAAACCATTTGGACTAGGTGCTTTAAGATATGGCATAGCAATCAAGGTACTCTAGATTTCTCATTGAGATGGAATTTCACACATAATATTGTCCTTTTCAATGACCATAGGCTTAATCAACCATTCCAAATAAATCAAAAAACCATTATTTGAGCTAGAAAACAATTTTTGAAAATTAATTACAAAATATTCTTCTAATTAGGAACAACCCTCTTAAAAACTAGCCTGATGGGAGTTTGATTTCTACTATGTTATTTCCTCGCCTCTTATAACAATTGGTAAATGGCAGAACTTAGAATTCCTATCCTTATCATGAATCCATTGCTCTTAAAACTTTTGATGCCAAATCTTTTTCTTTTCTGTTAAGAAAGATGCTCATCAATGTTCTGTTGAATATGCTTTTCCAATAATTTGTTCTCTTTAGAATGGACATGTAAGGATATGTCCTGAAGTGCCATTGATACTTCCTTTAGCTTAACATGACATCCATACCTTCAAACTTTTTTGAACTAACTCTGCTTACTCACCAGTTGAAATGCATTAGAAAACATTAAAATTTCATGCTTTCTTAATAACCTATTTACAAGTCTTATCCTTTGGTGTCACAAGCCAATAACTATTCTAGACATACAGTATAGCACACGATGCCGATTCTTGACTAACATGCCAGCCTTCCAGTAAATTCTAGCCATACTTAGATAAATAAATGAGGTATTGTAGATTTTGTCACCTATACAACTAAAATCCTATGTGCAACATATCTGTAGGCAAATATAAGTGTATAGTCGAAGCATTCATGCATACCGAGTCTCAAAGAATGCATCATATAATCAGCCTCTAATGTACATCGATAAAGGACTTTTTAGATAAAGAGAGAGACAACTCCAATTTATTAATATATGTCTCATTACATAGTTTTGAGTATGTAAAGAAGTCTTTAAGCTACCACATTTTAATCCTTAATCTATGCCACAATGCTTACTTGGGGTCACCAGACAAACCCCCTAAAAAGCGTTTTAAACTAGGGTCCTAATGACATAAGTAAATATATTTTTTTCGAGTTGATATAAGTAATTTTTTTTATAGCTCAGAAGGGTTCTAATGAGTCATATTATATGAAAGCAAAGATAACAATGTAATGATTATGATCATGTGTTTTTCTACTTTTACTGGATAAATGATATATGCTAAAAAGATACAAATACCCCAAAAATAAGACAAATATGGGAAAATAATTGATAAGTGTATTTGCTCTTAAATTCACACCACAAGACCTCCTTTTCATACTTATTTTTATGTCAAATTCCATAAAAAAAAACCAAACATATTTGCTTGCTGAATTGGTTCAGAAGGCCAGCTTCTAAGACTTAGCTAAGTAGTAAGAAAATGAAAAGTTCTATATCCCAAATCTTTGTCATAAGTAGTGTCCATAAAAAAGAAGCTGCTTTTGGGAAAGCAATTCTCCACAGGTCGTTTCACACTGCTTATTTGAACCTTTCTCTGATCATTTGAGAACCAATGCAACCATTGTCCTGCTTAGATCTATAAAACTCCAACTCAATTCCTCCAATGTGATCTATAAAATCCAAAAATGCAGCATCATTCAGATTTTCAAAATTACGATCTACTGATTTATCATAATAATTTCATAGTGCATTAAAATCTACCATAATTCATCATGGTTCAACAATTTCCTCAAGTAACTCATATATCAATCCTGTAACTTATGTTTATCTCTATGATATGAATATACATAAGTTAAGAACCATTGCCCAACTACACCCTCGATATGTAAAAAGAAAAAAAATATTTATTTAAATAATATAATTAATTGAGGAGATGACTTTCAATCAGTCTCCATATATATAAAAGAAAAAAAATTATCTATTTATGATATACTTCGAATTTATTTTATCCACATATAATTTAAAGTGTCAAAATTTATCTATTTGTAAATTTTTTTAACATTTATCCACTTGAAGTATTCTACTAAAAAATATATGGAATTTACACATTTTTATGACAAAATCTTTTTTTATTATTATTAAAGCTAGCAAAATAAACTAAGCAAATAGGGCTACGGTGAACAAACTTCATGGCCTGATTATTTAATACATGAATTGGCATTTTAAATTGAAACTAAAATTTAAGCATATATTATTAAACTTACCATATGTACAATTTTAATTTCTTGATGTTATAATTTTAATAAAGAAAAAAGAAAATCACATAATAAAAATATACAAATTTCATTTATTTTCTTCCAGAAAAATATTTGAGAGAAGTAAAATATTAATGAAACAAACCATGTACCAGTCAATTTCAAAGATGTCATCACTTGCATCATCCTCCTGTTCTGTGCATTTCCGAAGGGTGGAAGAACTCAAAATAGCAACTTAGTCAATTTGTTGAGTAGTAGGTTAACGAATGGCTTTCTAAAATCTTAAAAAAGGGGAACTCATTCAAACCGAGTTGAAATAAAAGATTATTAATATGATCCTTTTGAGCTTGAAGTTTGGTGAAAGGGTCGTTAAATGAGCAGAAACTGTTAAAATTCTAGTTAAATATCATATATTTTTTCTTTTATTAAGAACAACATATTATCTGGGTCAGTTTGTGTATGCTTTCCCATATCATCCCCTAAGACACAACGTTTTTTTTCACATTGCTATATATGTGTTTAATAATTTGTCCTTTTAAATTATTATGTTGACCCCCTAATCAAGATTCTACATTAAATTATTCCTCTTTAGTTGTTAAAATATTAGACTAATAATAGTATCCTATGATACAATAAGATAGAAACAAAATACATGATATATAAATATTGTGTGTTTCAATACAAATTTTATAGAATCACACTGGCACATATATTGTGTCTACATTTAAACAATGCTTTTCTCTTTTTCTAGTTGTCATTTTTAAAATCTTATCATATTAAATTACAAGCAATTCTTCTTATATTTAATACCATACAACATCATTTAAAAGTAATTTTAATAAATTATAGCGTTAACAATTTATCATACTTAAAAGATTATAATTCATATATAGACCAAATAAATGATATTCAACTTATTAAAATTAAACTAAGTTAAAGTAATTATACATTTTCTTTTCTTTTCTCATGTGAATTCTAATTAATTCACTAACTATTTTCTTAATTTTAAAATTCTATGAATCATTTGTACAAATTTTGTATGATTTCATAAAAAAAAAATTACAATTGTTATATAACAAACATGCAAACATTTGTAATTTTACTAATAACAACTGCATTATGAAAATTTTCTAAATTTTACAATTTTTTTTATAAAAAATTATAATTTTTGTTGTGAAAAAGTTATCAAAAAAATATGAAAATTGTTCACAAAAATTACAACAAAACACATTGATATCGTATATTTATTCTTTTGAATACATATTAAATTATATAAATTTCGTATGTATATTTCGTCCCCAAACCAAAATTTCTGATTCTGTAACTGTGTGTATATATATTCACAAAAATATTTTTGTGCCTTTAATAGTTTGTAGAGTTTGAAGCTGTAAGTTCAACACCAAAATGTTAGTAGGATTAAATATTTTATAACCACAGCCACCATTCGGGTGGACTAGTTTGTTGTCTGAAAGTTTGCTATTTATTATTTAGAAAATTCTTTCCTTGCCTAGAAATAGAAGGAGACTATGAGGGTGATTAGTGAATAATTTTTAGTTGATTTGAGGAATTTTAATTGTCCTTAGTAAATATATTATTTTAAGTATTTAATAAATAAATGTTTAAATTAACATTTTGGTACTTAAAAATCTAATTTCAAAAGGTTGGAATCCAATTTTTTCAATTAAGTGATTAGAATTTATAGTATAAAAAGATATCATTATCTTTAATCAATTTAATTTTTGATATTTCTGTCCTTAATATACGAAAAACCCTGTGAGATATATGTATGACATATATTTTATAATAAACTATTTTCTAATTGATTCATATACATGGCATATTTTATTTGATTCTTCGTCTTTTTTTTTCACAGTTAAATTATAAGAAATTATAAATGAATAATAATAATAATAATAATAAACTCATTATTATTTGAAATTATTTATTTTTTAATAAAAAATTATAATAAATTATAACAATTTTTTCTTAAAAAATAAATAATATATTATAATTATTTATTTTTTAATGAAAAATATATTGAATATAAATTATAGTTATTTATTTTTTACAAGAAAAACCCGATAACTAATATAGTAAAATTTGAAATATTATTAAAATAAAAAATATTTAAATAAATAATAAAATATACTCATATTTTTATATATATTATGTTACATATAAATAATTAATAACAAACAATTAATTTTATCAAATATTTTTATAAAATAATTAATATTATCAACTGATATAATAAATTATCAACTCATTACTAATGCATCTAACAGATTGCTAAATAGAATTAATAACTCTTGATGGCAGGAGCAAGATCGACAAGATGAGAGACTATTATGTTTTTGATACAATAATATTAATCACATTTATTTAAATTTATTTAATCTCACTTATTATATATTTATCAAAATAATTTAAATCAAACCCATTTGTTCACCGAATCCAACAATTTAACACACCAACTCAATTACCAAACTCAAGAGGCTGAGTTGCATTAGAAGCCTTCTTGATCTTGGAGAAGCAATGCTAAATTTTCACCGATGCTACTAACAAATAAGTAATGCTAGACGGATAATTGGCCTCTTACAATGCCTCACAATTGCGAGTAATTCTCTTTTAGGCCTCACTGTTCCAAGGCACTTGCGTGAACTCACGAGTACGCGTGAGTTGGATGTTGCTGAAGGCAATGCAGAAGAAAACTTACTCCAAGTCGAATGCTTCTCACGAGACTCATGCATGATTATTATATTTGTACATGGGAACACAACAGGGCCCACATAAGACTTCTCGCATAGACTTTCTGCATGTCTCATTGAATACTCATTTGACCTTTGAAACCTTATTATATAATAAAAGAATGGATAATGCCATGTCATTTTCTACAATCCATCTATCCGGGACATCCGGGGACAAAAGCAGATTGAACATGAGAGATTAAAGATTGCAATACCTTCCTCATTCATTTACCAATATCTTGAAAATTAATTTGTAGACCAAATTGCAAAGGCTTATCGACCTATACTTATTAAATCGATTAGCACAAGGAGTTTTAGGAATCAAAGCAATACAAGTGGAATTTAGTTCCCTTAGAATATAATCAGCATGGAAAAATTTGTATCATATCCACCACTTTTGCACCCACTATATCCCAACATATTTTGTAGAAATCATTTGAACTAGGTGTTTTAATATCTAGCATAGAAACTAAGATATTCCATATTTCCTCGTAAGATGGAATTTCACACATGCCAACATTGTTCTCTTCAGTAATCATAGGTTTAATCAACCATTCCAAATCAGTCGTAAATATCTAAGCTAGAAAGCAATTTTTGAAATCTAGTTACAAAATATTCTTCTAATTGAAAATGATCTCTTAAAAACTATTCTAATGGGAATTTGATTTATGCTATGTTATTTCTCCTACTCTTTATAATAGTTGATAAATAGTAGAAATTAGAATTCCTATCCCCATCACGAATCCACTGCTCTCAAGACTTTTGATGCCAAATCTCCTCTGATCAAGAAAGTTGTTCATCAATGTTCTGTCGATTATGCTTTTCCAATAATGAAGTGCTTCAAACTCTTTTGAACTAACTTCTGCTTACTCACCAATTCAAATGCATTAGAGCCCTAAACATTAGAATTTCATGCTTTCTCAAGGACCTCTTTGCAAGTCTTATACCTTAGCTAGACAATAAGAAAATGAAAAGGACTATATCCCAAATCTTTATCACAAGTACTACCCATGAAACATTGCAAGGGATATGTAAAGAAGCTGCTTTTGGGAAAGCAAAATTATCCACAAGTCAGTTACATATTGATCGGTCTAATCTTTTTTTGATCATTTGAGAACCAATGTGACCAATGTCCCAGGAATGCTTAGATCCATGGAACTGCAACTCAATTCCTCCAACGTGATCCATAAAATCCAAATATACAACATCATTCGAATTTCCAATATTACAATCTCCCAATTTATAATTAGAATTTAATAGTGCATTAAAATCTCCCACAATAACCATGGTTCAACAATCTTCTCTTGTAACTCATATATTGATCTTATTACTTTTGTTCATCTCTGTGATGCCAAGATCCATATATAGTTAAGAATCATTGTGCAACTACACTCTCAATATATAGAAGGAAAAAATATATTTATTTAAAAATAAGATTAGTTAAGGAGATGACTTTTAACTGGTCTTAATATATAAAAGCAAAAAAAAAAAAAATTATAAACTCGTGATATGCGTTAAGTTTATTTTACCCATATACCCATATCTAATTTAAAGTGTTAAAATTTATCTATTTGTAAGATTTTTTTAACATTTTGTTTGCCTCATGTAATTTTTCAGTAAAAAATATATGGAATTTTAAATATTTTTATGACATGATTTTTCTTTATTTCTTTCCTATTAAAACTACCTAATTAAACTAAAAACAAATAGGATTACGTTGAAAGGGATTTCATGGATAGATTATTTGACACATGAATTAACATTTTAATTCAAAATTAAAATTTAAGTATATATTACTAAATCTATCATTTACACAATCTTAACTTCTTAAGACCGTAACTTTATCGAAAGAAAAAAAAATCACATGATAAAAGTTACAAATTTTATTTATTTTCTTAAAAAATAATTGAAATGATCAAAATACTGATAAAACAAACAAAAGACTACTCAATTTCCAGGATGTCGTCACTTGCATCATCCTCCAGTTATGTACATTTCCGAAGGGTGGAAGAAATGAAAATAGCAACTGAGTCAATTTCTTGAGTAGGTAGATTAACTAATGGCTTTCTAAAATCTCAAAAATTGGAAACTCATTCAAACCGAGTTGAAGTCAAAAGCTCTTAATATGATCCTTTTGAGCTTCAAGTTTGGTCAAACGGTCGTTACAACGAGCAGAAACTGATGAAATTCTAGTCAAATATCATTTATTTATTTATTTATATTAAGAACAACATATTATTTGTGTCAGTTAGTGTATAGTTTCCTAGGTAGATGAGTAATATATATATATATATATATATATATATATATGCTTGTTTTACTGGCCTCCAATCTTCCCCTTAAATTGTTATATTGACCTCCAATAGACATATATCACATATAAATATTGTGTCCCAATACAAACTTTATAAAATTGCACTTGCAATGTGTTGTGTCTATCTCTAAACAACGGCTATCTAAGTGTATCTTTTTATCTATTTGTCATTTTAAAAATTTTGTCATATTAAATTACAAATAGTTCTTCTAATATTTATTATCATACAACATAATTTAAAAGTAATTTCAATAAATTATAGCATTAACAATTTATCATACTTGAAAGATCATAATTCATATATAAATCTAATAAATGATATTCAATTTATTAAAATTAAATTAAGTTAAAATAATTATACGTTTTCTTTTCTTTTGACATATGAATACTAATACTTCACTAAGCTTTTTTTTTTTTTAAACTTAAAAATTCTATGAATCATTTGTACAAATTTACAATTATTTTATAAAAAAATTCCGATTGTGTATGAACTTCTTATATAACAAGTATGTAAAAATTTGTAATTTTATTGATAACATTTACATTATGAAAATTTTCTAAGTTTTATAGTTTTTTATACAAAATTATAATTTTTTTGTTATGAAAATTTTATAAAAAAAATATGAAAATTGTTGACAAAAATTGTAACAAAACACATCAATCTCTTATATTTATTGTTTTTTTTTAATACATGTCAAAATAAATTTATATAAAAAATATTTTGTATGTATATTTCACCCCTAAGTCAAAATTTTTGACTCCACCCCTGTGTGTATATATATTCATAAAAATATTTTTTTGCATTTAATAATTTGTGAAAGTTGAAGCTGTAAGTTGAATACTATTGTGGGTAGTTTTGGAATCATGCAAATGGGTTGGTAAATGCCTAACGGATAAGTTCAACTGGTAAAAGATTTAGATAACTCAGGATTGAAGTCACTGCATCAAGTCTTTAGCTCGCCAAAAGGTGAACTCAGGTCGCTAGTGACCTCATGTGTAGCTTTAGGTCATTAAAGATGAGCTCTAGTCTGCAGATCTTAGCTCTAAAGATGAGCTCTAGTCTATAGATCTCAACTTTAAAGATGAACTATAACCTGTAGATTGAGACACACCTTCCCAACCATCTTCCAAAAAGCTCACTGAGGTTAAAGCCAAGGAGAGACCAACTTGCTGATATCAACTTGTAGACATCAACTTGCAGGAATCAACTTGTAATTAATTTATTATTATTCTTTCCTTTTTTGAACTACAATTGTAACATCCCAGCAACTATAAATAGGGATTGTATCATTGTACAAGAAAAGAACAGAGGGGAATAGAGGAATACTCTCTGGAATATATAGAAAGAAATTAGAAATATACAGTAGATACAAATACTCTGTAAAAATAGATAGAAAAATATAATAATCATGGACGTAGAAGTCGATTGACTTTACACGAACCATGTTAAAAACTTCTGGTATCTCTCTTTTCTTCCTTTCTCTCTCTTTTTTTTCATTTCTCTCTCTTTACACTATCGATTTATAGTTTAGTATTACTAAACTTGGGTTTATTGAATTCACATGTCAATATTTTGGTATTAGAAGGAGGGCCTAAACTACATTCTAGTTAACTTTTTGGTTGATTTTCTGCCCGATTGTGACAGTTAAAGGAAGAATCACCAGGAGTTTAGACGCTCTAGCTGACCAGCTAGAAGGTCATGTAGAATAATAATGGAAATCAATTCTCCCTGCAACAAACACTTTTGCCACCCTCACCGTAGCGTTAAAAAGCATTGGAAAACTTGTCAAACGGAGCTTATCATTTAACAAATATGGAGCTGGAGTTCCACGTGCTTGGAATGCTGAACATCTGCATCCATATTTTCAATAAATACCAGCTCACCCCTATAATCTTGTAATATTATTTCTTTAAATACTTATATTTGTATTCACTAATTTTTGAATAAATTTTCGATAGTGTTATATTAGAAGCGAGCTCTCACTCTTTTAATCTGGAAGCAAATAATCGCCCTTCTAATCCAGAAGTGAGCTATCGCTCTTCTAATTCAAAAAAGGCATTCAACTTGACGAAGTCATGGCATGACTTACCAAGTATTCGACCTAATGAATATACATTGTCTTTCTTGACGAATATACATTATCATGACCAACCTGATGAATATACATTGTCTTGCTTGACGAATATATATTGTCATGGTTAACCTGACAAATATACATTATCTTGCTTGACAAATAAACCCTGTCATGGTCAATCCAACAAATATACATTGTCTTACTTGATAAATGAACATTGTCATGGCGTGCTAGCTAAGGTGCAGCTCTCATGCGACCTACCTGAGCATTCAACTTGTGCTAACTGGTGTGCAATTTTCATGCAACTTATTTGAGCATTCAACTCGTACTAGCTGAGGCGCAGCTCTCATGTGGCCTACCTAGGCACTCATCTCGACAATGATGAACTCATGGCTTACTAGTTAAGGTCTATTGACCTACTGGGCATTCATTTTTACTAATGTTTATTGAGTCATGATTTGCAAGAATTCATTCATACTTACATGTTATCATCTGCAACCTACTAAACATCCAACTTGGCATGCTTGGAAAAGTTAGAAAATTATGACAAATTTATTAAAAACCTCACTTAACAAGGTGAATGTACATATAAAGGTTCAAAAGTACATATTAGAATAAGCCTACAGTTACCATGTCCTAAAGGAAGATTGGCTTCTAAGAGCTGAACCTTGGTGCGCTGGAGAATTAACATATGAGGTGAGCAAGCTGACTACTCTCAAGCTTTTTCTTATCCTCCTCCTAAGCTAAGAGCTCTTCCCTTAACTTTATTGTCTTCAGTGCACTCTGAGATACCAAAAGCTTAGATCACCTTACAAAGAAACGAAAGAATCAAGGTGAAAGAACAGAACTCACCAGTAACATCATAAAGGAATAATCTAAGATCTGTACAAAATTTTCTAGGATCTTTAGAAAGGAATTGCCCATAGGAACTTCCTATGCAGCAGGCCATACATGTCCCAGATCACCACGCCAAATATCCAGACCTTTGAAAATATGAGGGCTTGACTAATGAGCCCATCAGGCCACTAAAACCTATGAAATAAGGAAAAGGGTTTCTTTCAACTTAAATAACTCACTTGGCCTTATTGTTAGATTTGGAAATTGATCAGCTCCCCTTAATCCAACGGTTTAGCAAAAAATGAGGCTTAGCCATTGCCACGTTAACGACTATGGAAAAATACGCATTAAATGCGACATAGATAAAATGATGGGACAGAAGTCTTGATGACAACACTGCAAATTGAAATTGTTAGCTTTTGCCAGCATACTACAGCTCCCAGTCTAAAATTCACACTAAGAGCTAGGGGCTAATGTTGTAGGTATTTTGGAACCATGCAAATGGGCTGGCAAAAGCCCAATGGACAAGTCTAGCTAGTGAAAGGTCTAGATCACCAAGGATTGAAGTCACTGGATCAAGTCTTCAATTTACCAAAAGGTGAACTCAGGTCGCTGGTGACTTCACGTGTAGCTTCAGGTCGTTAAAGATAAGCTCTAGCCCGTAAATCTCAACTCTAAAAATGAGCTCTAGCTTGCAAATCTCAGCTCATCAGCTCTGAAGATGAGCTTTTGCTTACAAATCTCAACTTTAAAGATGAGCTTTAGCCTATAAAAATAGACACACCTTCTCAACTATCTTCCAGAAAGCTCACTATAGTTAAACCCGAGGAGGAACAAACTTGTGGATATCAACTTGCAGACATCAACTTACAATTAATTTATTATTATTCTTTCCTTTTTTGAACTACAATTGTAACACTCCAGCAACTATAAATAGGGGTTGATATCATTGTATAAGAAAAGAATGGAGGGGAACATAAGAATACTCTTTGGAATATATAGAGAGAAATCAGAAACACATAGTAGATATAGATACTTGATAACAAAATATTTCACTCATTTATTTGTCCTCTCACTTATAATTTTAAGGTCCAAAATTGGCTTACTCCAGCTGTGTTAACATGTATTTATAGTGTGATGTCAATTGGATGCATTATATGAAATACTACAGTTTTCGGCCATTTTGAGCAATTTCTGTAATTTGGTCATAACTCAAGCTACACTTGTCTAATTGATGTGATTCTTGTCTTCTAGGAAAACTAAGACATAACCCTACAACTTTCATGAAGACCTCCAAGGCTGAATCACGCAATTGGCTATCTGAAATTGGAGTTGAAATCAAGACTAGAATACTGTCTCGGGCAGCCTGACCTCCGAACATTCAATAGATCATATCTGGAGCTACACAAGTCCAATTAAGGTGAAACTAATCCCAAATGTAATCTAACACATAATGATACATTTCTCATGAAGACTTCCAGAGAAGAAATCATCAAATTGGGTGTGAAAAAATAGGCTACAACAGAGAGATAGAATTGCTGTGAAAATGGGCTCTGCAGAATTGGACTTTTAAAGCCCCCAATTGACATGAGCTTGAGCCTAATGCAACACCCTTTTATCCAGCAAATACTCAGCTAGCTAGAGGATGAAAAGTCAGAAGAAAATCCAGAGAAGCAGCCTGTAAAATGCACTACACGCAATGGCAGTGGCAGCAGACTACACCAGCCATCATTGCCTATCCACCTACTTGTAACTAGCTTCTCCTTTTACCCGGGCAAACTCCTTTTTGTTTCAGGCTTCCAAGTTCAGTTTTTGTAGAAGTTTTTAAGGTAGTTTTAGCTTGGTTTTCTCTGGTGCAAAGAGCAAGCTTTTGCTTTCCTTTTTCTTTACATTTTCGTGCCTCCATGGAAGGCTAGCTATAATCAGTCCAAGGGGCTGCAACTTAAAAGATTAATGCTGAGATCCTGGTATTTATTTTTGCATTCAAATTGTTAGTCCTTTCTCTTCCTTTCCTCTTTGTTTTTATTGTAATATCCAAGTTGAATGCATCCATTTGATTTAGATATTAGTATAGTTATTGAGATCTTAATAATCACCTTTAGAAGAGAATAGGAAAACTAAGCAATGCATTGAGATCTTGATGGATTGCTTGTGGCTGAGTTTTGCATAAGACTTATTAATCATTTCAGGGAT